>DWMZ01006044.1:0-10552 GCA_018249855.1 Eueides tales michaeli | reverse complement strand
GAGTTACACAAAGATAATTACTGTAGGATTATTTATCTTAAATAGTTCTAAATAAAAGTCCGCGACAGTATATCTATCTCTTATGTGTAAGTTACTATGACCAAAATAGTGAACGCGGACGAAGTCGCGGGTAACAGCTAGTATGGTATAAATTCATATTATAGTCGGAATGCTTGTATTAACAATATTTTATTTTTGAATAGTTAAGAAAAGAACGGTTTTATTATTATATGCTCAAATCATTGATTTTTCATATTTTTTGCTTAATAACTTAATATACTCAAAGTCGATGTATTTGTTAAGTACATATACTGTATTAAGATCGCTACACGGAGTTTATTTAATAGACTTACCATCTCCAGAGTAGTTAACTTACAAACTTATTGCAACTTTAACATAATATAACTTAAGCTTACTAAAAACCTGTGAGCTATATTATTATATTCTATGATAGAATTAAAAAAGGAACATAACAATATGTTAAACTCTGTATTATATAATATTTTACATATAAATTAAAATAGTGGTTTTTATTAAAAAAATGGAGGACGGAAGTGGAACGGATTGTCTTAATACTAGGTTTCCAGATTCCCTCTGCCTACCCTGTCATGTGCGGGATACGGCGTGGAGGTGAGTGTTTTTTTCAAACTTCACCCTGTATGCCGCACACGGCAGGGTAGGCAGAGGGTATCTGGAAACCTAAATTTAAATTCAAATTCAAATATTTTTATTCAAAGTAAGAAGTTACAAGCTTCGTTTTTTGAACGTCAACAAATTTACCACCAGTTCACTAAAGTTACTGTCTCAGACCTGAGAAGAACCGGCGAAAGAAACTCAGCGGGACATGTTTCTTTTTTTTTGTTTTTTTTTTTACACACTCCGTTCCGTTCCCTACTTTCCATCAACTTTGAGGCATTGCATGTTAAGTTGAATGTTACCAGAGTGAAGAAATGAAAATAGTGAATGAATGATGAATTTCAAAGTCTTAGTTACTGTTAGGACACTATTTTAATTTCGCCAAAATTTTTAATTTTAGACATTATAAGTCAGGTATAATTGTAATATTATATAATAGTTTACCTTGATCTAGGTTGAAAAGTTGTAATTATGATGGGCGGACAGGTTTACTTGAGTGGGTTTAAAGTTAAGGCCTGAGATATATACTATCAAGGTTATTAAGTGCTTTATTTTAGAAAAATATTTTAATATATATAGACATATAGAACTCTTTTGTTACTGAGTGACTGACTGACAACGTACACACGACTCTATAGGTCTAGCAAAAAATAAAATTGCGTATGAATGGATGAGGCTAAAGAGAGGAATATTAATAAGAGAATTAGAGACTATACAGGAATATTAAAAAATATCAATTTATGAAATAATTTCATAAATTGATATTTCTTTCTTCTATCTGAGTAATAATTTAAAACAATCATTATTTTATATAAGAATCTCGGATAATTTATATATCTGCATATTATTCATGCGAAGTTCGAAATGCAGTCTTGCTTTCATAATTAGGTAAACTCGTATGTTATATAATAGTAACTAGCATATGAATGCGACGAAGCGTATCGTAGTGAAAACACGCATATAATATGGAGATGAGGCTGTATGGGACAACAGCAAGTGTTTACCATAATGTTCCTTTGGCTAATGCAGGAACATGTGAATACTTAATAATTACATTTTAACATAAAAAATACTGTCTAATACATAAATCATTTTTCAAAGTGAACCAGTAGTTCCTGAGAATAGCTTACATGCACACAAACTGCAGAATTGTAATAAGTACTCAATTCTATACAAAGTCCAGAGAAAAGAAAAATACAAAAAAAATAATAGACATAATAATAATAAGATCATATTCTAAAGGAACTTACGAAAGTATTTATGGCTTTTTTGTCCGAGTCTTATATAACATTTTACTAAATTGCTAGAATGCTTGCCTTTCGAGGAACATTTCACGCAAGTTATATTATCATAAGATTCCATGTAAAAATATAAAAAGCACAATTTGCTTGTTACCGTACTTACGTTTCTTAATTCTAATGCTCCTTCCCGAATCTATTACTGAGATGGCCACTTGAAGGATTTTCTGAAATAATTTTATTTGCTCAAACTGAATTCTAGTAATATTCGAACATATATTTCCTTCGACTACTTCACTATCATCGATCATATTAGATCGTGAATTCATTTTTACGAGCGATTCGGAATACCAATAAAGAAAAACTGAAGTGCTCTAGGGGGACCATATATTTCAGCTCTCCAAGGAATTAAAGGATCAATTAGGGCGATTCATGAAATTTATAGTTGTAATTGAATGTGCAAACTAGGTATATTAAAACTTTAATATAAATTATATTAATTAAAGCGTTTAAAATTAAAAATAATAATTATTATTAATGTAGAAGTACTCGTACTATCGCTGCAGCATTGGGACAGTGCAAAGCTGTCAAAACGATGATTGTAGGTTCGATCCGTTCGATCATCGCGGAGGTTAGACAAATTAAGGTATTAAACCACTCAATATTGGCAAAAATGAAAAAAAAAACTATCTTAGCTAAAGAAACTTACCTACAACACAACTAAGACAAGAAAATTCTATTTACAAGTATAGAAACCTTTTACTGTTTTTCTTTAATTAGCATGAAAATAATTGGGTTTTAAAAATGTTATGGTAAAATATTAATTTCATTAAAAATATTAACAGAAAACTTATTTAATAGATAGTGTCTATTCAATCTATTTTTTTTTGTATTTAAGCTTTAGTTTTAATTTTTTATACGATATGCCTCAAATTCGGCGAAAAGTGGGAGACGAAAGTTTTAATAAAAACCGAGTATTTTAACACTAGGTTTCCAAAATACCTCAGTTCAGTTCAGTTCTTAAATTATGGCGCTCCGAGTGTGCCAGTTGAGCACAGAATCACGTCGCCAATGTCACGTTGAATGGAAAACACAAGAAGGAGGTTGTACGGTCCAAAATACCTCTATATTTTGGGAACCTAGTGTTAAACCAACCCTGCCAAAAAAACTGTCAATAAAGACAACCGTTTTACAGACAATATAAGGCGTGAGTCACAAAGTTGTCCGCATTTTTCACGTTGTATATCGCACATGGCAGGGTAGGCAGAAGGATCTAAAGGTGTTAAGACACTCCGTTCCGTTTACCACTTTCCGCCGACTTTGTGGTATTGCCTGTTGATTGGCGGAACTGAAAGCCGCATAAAAACAATACGTGACTTAATATCCTTACGTAAAACACAATTCAGAGAATGATTTCTATTTACATATTAATTATGAGATGCCTTATGTTTTCCACCAACTTCGAAAATATTACAAACAAAATTAATTATAACACTTATAAGAAGCACAATGAGTTATGTTTATTTAGGTGTAGAATATGCCCATTTATTTTTAGTAAATATATTTCTTCATTCTGTGGTATCCTGCAATTAGCAATGTAGGCACCGCTCATTTTTTGACACATTTTGTGTTGAATGGCGGAACTCTCAAAAGAAATTAAACGATTGAAATGAATTAAAATGATCTGGTTTCCTGGCTCGCCTTCCGAGGGTTCCGTAGCAATTTCATGACTACATAATCCTAGATATGTACACGTACGTATAAGTGGACAAAGTGACTGAATGACTTTTCTATGAAATTCTTATAAATCTTTACTTTTTATATTATGCTAGTATCATCCTACAAGCCAAATTTCATAAATGTTCTCCACATGATCTTGAGATAAATTGTCTTGACAGACGGACAGATGGAGATGAGGTGATCCTTTCGGGGGTTTCGTATTTTTTTTTTTAGAAATGAATTTTTAAAATGAAGTAAATAAGACTCCTCTAAAAGAGAAATTATAAATAATCTTAGAGGAACAGACAAAACGAGATTTTTTTTTACCTCTTAGAGATGATGCACGCAAAATTGCAAAAGACACTACTAAGATCAGTCATATATCAATATTATATCTATTCTAAAAAGAAATAAAAATAAAACACTTAAAATCGACAGAAAATACATTCAAAAATGTTTTAAAAGATAAACATAGCTTTTCCATTTATAGAAACTGACTAAAAGCAAACTGATGATGAATGAATATTGGCTTTTTAATTGTTATTTTTCATTTTATAAAACTTGGATTGTATAAGCTTAATTTTATCACTGTGAAGCTGAGTAAAGTCTGGATTACTTACAGTTCATTGTTAAGGAAAAAGAATTTTCATGAACATTATTTAGATGTTTTTTTTTGAAATAAGAAACACATGAAATTTCTTTAATTTAAAGTGTTTGAACAGAAAGATAACGATGTCACACAATTTATCTAGATTTAATTAAGTATAAATTTCTGTAAGTAAAAATGTATGCTCCATTTCTATACTTCATACACTATTATAAAGCTAAAGACCTTGTTTGATTGAAGACCCTTACTTAAGTCCGAAACTGGGTGATATTGAAATAATCGTTGTATGTTGGATATTTTATTATTATCCTTCAGCTTCACGCTGTATCCCGCATATGACAGTGTAATCAGAGGGAATTTTTCCATGTATCCTACCTATCTTCCGTACCCATTTACCGTCGAATTTGATATATTGTGTGTTGAGTGGCGAATCTCGAGCGCATTGTCTTGTTACCAGAGCCAATTTAATATTTCATTTTCTCAAGTACGGATCGAACCCACAACCTGTTGCGATCACAGTCGCACGCTTGTGCACCTGCGTTACGACGGGTCTCTTTGTGGTATTAGGTGCAATAAATCTCGTAGACGAAGCAAAGTTAGTTACCGATATTAAAAATAATAATGATATCGATATTATATTAACGTACATACAGTACACTTCCTACAAATGCACGCTCGCACCAGATTGACAACTCGGTTGACTGTGTCATTACTAGTTTAATAATATTCACCCCATCAATCAGCTTATTGCATTAAGCTTGTAAGTATTTCTTGCCAATAAACGGTTAATTGGATAGGTGCTTGATAATTTTAGAAATCAAAGTTAGCCGCAATATTTAAGTTGCAGTTATGTGTTGGTTAGTTTTTTTTTGGTATGCTATTATTGAGTGTTTCTTTTTTTCTTGCTTAACTTTTGATAAAAAATCATAATTATATGAAATCGCATTTTACTTAATTAATTTTTAGAATTCGTGACGTAACCTTAGTGCGGTTGATCAGATTCCACTCTCAGTTATGGATAATCTGCTTTCTTCTTAATTATTACACGAGAAATAGACAACGAAGAGGGTTGAGGCCTGTTATAGCGTAGGAGTACAAGCGTATCACAGACAACTAAATACGACAGTATGTAGGTTCAATTCTTACTCAAGAAAAACGAAATATTAAATTTATATTTAATATTACCATTTCCTCGCTTTAATCTAAAGAAACTAAAACGCCTCCTGCATTCGGCGGAAAGTAAGTAGCTAAGGTGTCTTTTTAGTAAATTTTCCAGGTTTTATTTATCTACACTGCTACGTAAAGATGCGATACATCATGAAGCTAAAAAAGAGGAATCGTTATATCTTGTGCTTCTTAATGTATATTTTTTTTATTTAAAGTTCCGTATGCTTTTGTTTAAGTATATTATTACTGTGTTATATAATAAAGGTACGTTGCATAATAATAGTGAAACTACGAGATTTTTTTCGAACACAATAGGTGTTCCATTATCTGTTATGTGATTGGCATAAAATGAAAATAATTAATGACTTCTTGGTTATATTTTTATACATTTTTATTTACATAAAGTAATATAGAAAGAGGTTTGATATATTTTAATCTTTTCTTCTTAATTCTTGACAAAGCGCAATGACAAAGTTGGGTTCCGCCATCTATGTACTATTGCGGAAAACGAATACTGTAAAAAGTAGATAAATATAATGACATGTTCAATCTCATTTATCATTTTTCTAAGCACAATGATCCACTGGTGGTATTATTATTTAAATTATAATTATTGTTTTAGTTTTTTATAGCATTGGTTTTATTAAAAATAATATTTAAAGTATTTTAATATTTTAAGAATTTTTAATATAGTCAAAGAACACTTCCTTAATTTTCGTCATAAGATATATTGCTTACTGAATCGGGGCTGAACTGAAAAGGGGTATCCAAAATCTTCATAAACTTAAATAATCTGAAATTGATAGTAATACTAGTAAGTATAACAACAATGAAACTGGAATAAGCAAGAAACAGAAGACTTTAATAAAAGCTAGTTAAGATAAAGTGGGGACTCAGTACTTTGCGTGTTTTCAGTCGCGTGTAAGACAGCGCACCATTTCCTACCACTCCCCGTTTAATCTTTATTAGAAACAACCTTTTATCTGACTTTAATCGTATATATCACAATTACGGTAGCTATGTTACAGATTGAACCTTTAATGATGTGCTTATGGGTAGTGCAATTTAATAGAAATCGTCTCGTAACGAAATGCCCTATGCTGCGTGTGTCCTGCGTGTACCTAGGACAATAATCTATACTTATAAAAAAAAATGTAATTGATCAAAGTCTGTATATGAATGATATATTAAAAAATCTTATAGGATATATTTATGTGGTAGGGCCCAAAATAGTGATGTTTTATAATTTTATGTCTGTTTGTCTGTAAGTTTGTACGCGCTAATTTTAAAAACGGTTAACCACATTTAAGTGCAGTTTTTTTCTATTACATTTTGGTAATGTTCCTTTAACATTTAGTATTTTTTTTATTTAAATTTGGCTGGTAATTTAAAAAGTTCCGTTATTTTCAAATATTTACTTAGACAATATTTTGACCATTTTTTTTTATTTATTTAGCTTATATTTTAGTTTTCTATGTATAAATATGGTCCTAAAAGTTATAATTTAATTATATAACTAAGTATAATTGTAGGGTTTTATTATATAACTAAATATAATTATAGGCGTAATTATTGGTTAATAAAATAGTGTAGGTAATTCAAACGTGCGGCGGGTCGCTAGTATAAAATAATTGTGATAGGCACGTTTGAAAAACGCATTGCTTGGCTTGTTGAAAAAGTATCGGTAATATTATTTTAATTTATTTTGAAAGTTTTTAGTACTTACAGCAGTTAGTTAATATTTATAAGAAAAGTACTAGTACTAATACGATTCACATTTAGTAGGAAATTCCATTCCAAAAGGCTTCTGATAATAAAAAAGTGTATTTGATAAAATGTTACCACAACCTTTTGGATCACAGCCAAGTTGCGGGAGACATTAACAAATAACAAGCGAGCTTTGCCATTTATTTTCAGAAAACAATGGCCAGCAAGTCAATAATAGTGATTTCTTCATAAAATAGGCCAATTAAAACTTTATTTACGTTAATAATGATATCTCTTCTTCTTACTGACATTAATTCCGGCGTGCCGTGCCAGGGTCTGCCTTCCTTCTTAACCCACTCCGATCGATCACAATCTTTTGCGTCCTCGATGGTTAGACCATTAGCTCTCATGTCCTGCATCACGACATCCAACCAGGGTTTCCTCGGGCGTCCGGGAGGTCTTACTCCAGGGACAGATATCTTAAGGCACTTGCATCCGATATTGGTCTTATGTCGGCGCGCAACGTGGCCATACCATCTCAGGCGACGCTCTTGGAGCTTATCCGCTATGTCACGGACTCCGAGACTACCTCGTATGAATGTCTTACGTATGCGGTCAAACCGTGTTCTGACCATCTGACCTCCAAAACCCCTTTACAGGGAAGAACGGAAGGAAAGAGAGATAGAATTGATAGAAATAGGATAAGGATAATAAGAAGGGAGGAACACCACTTTTATGGACTTGACGGAGATATAACAGTGGTGGCAGTGGTGGGTCGCGTACCCGTAAGTCAAAGAACAAATGTCGGACAGATATTTTAGGCCACCCTTTGGACTAACACGAAAGCTAAAAAGAAGTTGCTTTATTAAGCTCATTCTTGAGCTTTGACTTGTGCTGTTTCATAGTTAACGAATCAAGCAGTAGCAAGCGTATGTATGGTATGGTTCTTTGATTCTGGCCGGTCGAGCGTGCCAGTCAAGCACATATTATACAGGCTTCTATATGATACAGAACAATTAAACATAATATTTAACAACTACATTACAACAATCAGATTGAAATGTTCCCTGTAAATTAAAAGTGAATTTCATGATTGTCTACCAGGAACTAGCATAGTTCTGACGCTTAGATTTTTTTAAGCCCTCTAAGAAGAGTGATTTAAGGATTAGGATATTTTAATATATAAGTTTCGGTTTTGTTAAAAAAATACTGTAGTAAAAAAGCAAAGTATATGAGTAATACCTAATATTATGTTACGTAAAAGTGTGAACATTACTCTTTTGTGAAAATATGCTTAGTTAGTACTTCTTTGTTAGTTGTATAATTTAATTCCTCAATATTTTTGTTCTTTACTTTTAAAGTTTGTAGATAAAGGGAAAATATACATTTTTGGTAAATATTTCAGAATTAAAACACAAAATTCGCCTTCATAAAGTTAATAAATCTTTTATGGAACGAGGTATTCGTTCTTTAATGAAATTCCCCGTTCTATTTTAGATATCACTGCAATTTAACTTTCATAACCAGTTAGAATTTCTAATATAAGGCGGATAAAAAATCGTCCAAATTATATGAATATTAAATATTTTTCTATTTAATGATTTCTATAGTTTACATTTCTCTATATACTATTCACATTCCATGGATAGTACGGTCCATAAGTAGCGCTTATAATGTTTAGGCTAAACCGCTATTCCATTACTTTATAAGAAAAGTGATCCTATCAAAGAATGAAGACATATTTTTGGAAACGCTGTCAGTATTGACTTAATTTGTCTTGAAATATCTTATATTTTTCTTTTCTTAATATTTTTTTGATCTAGAAGTTATATTAAAGGTTGAGTTATATATTTATATACATAACTAAAAATACAATCTTCTTCTCTTTTTTAGCTTCACACTGTATTTCGCATATAGCATGGTAAGCAGAGGGAAGTTAGGTTCTTGTGTTAAGAAACTCCGTTCTTTTCGCCACTCTCCGCTGAATTTGACACATTGCTTGCTCCGCCACTCAATGGCGGAACTCTATGCCGCATTTTGATTTGTTACCAGAGCGAAGAAATGAAAATATTAAATAATATTTCACAACCCGTCATTTACAGTCACCCCTTTGTGCTTTCGCGACAAGACAGGCCTCACATTTTGTGTAAATTCATTTGAACTCTTACTTCATTGTTTATAAATAAGCGATATAACTAAGCTTATGAAAAGCGCTAAAGCTCGTATACTTAATTGCTAATATGACGCCCAAACAAATTTAATATATGAAATTATATTCATAAAGTAAAAACCAATATCACAATAAACGGTGAACCGTAGTTCATTTACCTCTATAAGTGATTAATGTTCCATCCAAAATAGTGCCTGCTATAAGCGTTAATGTAAACAATACATTTTATAGATCATGAAACGGAACGGAACGATCTGCGGCGTGGGTTGCCTATTAAAGGTATAATTTTTGCATACATTTATATTGTAATGGCCATATTGCCACTATGACTATGTCTGGTGAACTATAAAAAGAATTATAAATTTATAAATGTGAAAGGCTGTGTCATTTCCGCTCAAGAAAATTAAATATTTATTATTTTATTTTGCTCGCTATGGTAACGCGGCAAAACGCGGTGAATTCAGCTACTCTACACTCAAAAGTAGGCGGTATGCCGGGTAGATCAATTGTCTTGACTAGGTGTTCTCTGCATAATAAAGTTTATAGATAACGGTTTTCTTTGAGAATCATGTCACTGACTTAAAAAAACAAACTGAGTACAAACACTGTTTACAAAGGCGTCACGTTGTTAAACAAATTTTCAACGGATTATAGGTATAATAGCAAAAAAATCAGTTATTAAATATCAAAATTATCAATGAGGATATACTTTTAAAGAGTGAAATAAGCAAAAGTATATTATGAAAATAGTAATAAATTGTGAGATATTTTTTTTAATTGGTAAAGAAATATCCGAGTCATTGTTTGGCTTTAATTATTCTTTCATGAAATAAGAGCTGCGGTATACAAGCGGCCATAACGTATACTATTAAATATTTATTACTGTACGAGAGAGAGAACGAAGCACCAAATGCTGCGGTCTCTGCACATCTCTTTAGTTCGTCTACCATCATGAACTTAATGTCTGTCCTTTTGTTTTTTATGTGAATGTAAGTATCGATGATACTGGTCATGGGACCAGTATCATTAATACTGTGCCGTAGAAGATCAACTGAGCTCTACCCTTGCTTCACTTAGCCTCTCTTGCTTCAAAAAAGTATAATTTAATATATATATATATATATATATATATATATATATATATATATATATATATTAGGGCGTTTCAAAAAAAAAAAAATATTTTTTTTTTCTCGGAACCAGGCTCAAAAGTTTCGTTTAGATGCCAAAATAGGCCTGTGAAAATATGAGCCCTTAATATTAATATTAAGGTAGTCCGCATCGCACTTTTCGATTTCCCATAAGAAT
>DWMZ01006043.1:0-10553 GCA_018249855.1 Eueides tales michaeli | reverse complement strand
AATAAATCCCCATCTCTGTCTGTCCATGAAAGATATATTAAAAAAAATCTTACCGGGGACTTTTCCAATGCCAATTTAAAATATTCTGCTACAAAATTTTAATTAATTTTGCTCAAATTTTAATCTTATTATTTTCTCTAAAGTGTAACCTTTTTAGAAAAAAATGTCATTAGAACAAACTATCGATTGAAATAAGTAAATACAATAGTGTAATACAAGCGGGCGAAAGCGCGGGAAGACTGCTAATTTTTAAGATTTTCAGTACCTTGCTCTAGTAAAGAGAAAAACGCGGTGTTGAGTTTTGTTATTGGGAACGAATCTTAATATTAGGATCCCAGGTTCCCTATGCTATATGTGTGATACGCGTGGGACTAAAAAAAAATAAAAAAGAGTGTGTGTAACGTTCACACGCGATTGAAGTAAAACTTCTTTGGCATTGTACGAGATGGCAATTAAGTTAAAAATCAATACATTATATAAAAAATTAAAAAAGTAATTTATTAATAATGTAATACTAGTAATATATACATTAATTAACTTCGACTACTATACATTTTAATACAATAATTTAATTACTATCATAATTCAAATATGATATGATTGGTTTATGATAACTGAAGAGAGAGACATAAATTGTCTACGCTGCAAATTGTCTAAATTTCTTGAGAAAACTGCATCAATAGTCGTATCATATCTTGTAGTTGAATAAACTGGAGAATTTTTTATTGTTAAATTTAGTTTATTACCTAAAAAATCAATCAATGGTCGAGATTCTTCTGAACGAAAATTGACATTGAAATCTCTAGCAAGAATTAGTGATATCTCATTGTAATTATTATTCAAAAGATTTGAACCATACAAATATAGCATCGATCAAGATTTTAAATATATTTATTATGACATAAACATGTATTCATTCATTTCTTCAATTATGGCGTTTTTAGCATATAGACATATACTACTACAGACACCTGACACAGAGACATATTTTTCTTTTAAATAAAATTGTCTAAAAAATTAGCATACAGATAAAATATATCCATTTTTGAGAACAATTTTAAAGATTTAATTTTTGTCTATATAAAAAAAAACAATTAAGATTTATAATTACTACGTCTAGATCAAAAAAAATTGATACATTTGTTTATAAACTATCTATAGACAACTTCAAAAATATTTGAAACCCGGATGGTACAGACACGTGACGTCATATTGCCGTAACGGACTTCCGTTGCATTGTCGTCCTGTTACCTCCTAGTCGCGCCTAAAGAAGTTTTAATTCAATAAATATTAATATTATTTACAAATGGTAACCAAATAAGTATTGTAATTATTTAATGTAAAAAAATAATAGACACTTCTAATACAATATACGTATCGAGAGTAACTCTAAAGTGCTTAGTGACAACAGCGAGCGAGCAGTTCTTTCGTACTTTTTCTTTAATTGTTTTTGCAAATATCTAAACTAAATTTAAAACGTACTAAACGTAAAGATTTCTGCCTACATGGTGAAGCGTCACAATGTCTGAGTGAAGCGGTTGTGGGTTCCCACTTGAGAAAATCAATAATTTTTATTTTATCCCTTTGGTAAGTAAACATAGTGGGTGTTGAATTCTCGATAATTGGACGAAAATTTGGGAACGGGGTATCTTATTCTTTGTCTGATTTGGTGAATCAGACAAAGAATAAGATACCCCGGTCAGCAGCCTTCGCGGTTAAAAAAATCTGATTATTAACAGACGTGAAAACGGCTCGTCTCGTTTAGTTTAGGTACTTTCATAGTATCTATTACGTCCTACGGCATTTTACTTTTGGCTAATGCAGCCGGTATTAAATTAATTTTTATCTAGCAGAAGCGCGAATTCGCGCAATCTATACATTAGGATCTAAAGATTCTTTAAGGGAAAAATTTAAAGATATTGAAATAATAACCGTTGCATCGCAATACATTTTTGAAAATATTATGTATGTTAAGAAAAATATTAATAAATTTAGCAAAATCGGGGATATACTTACATAATATTATTACTAAAAATAAGTTTAATCTCAGTACGCCTATAACTCAATTGTATCGAGTCCATAATTATTTTATGAGACAGTACGTACGCTTTTACAATAGGATCCCAGAAATCATCCGAGAATTTTCTATTTCACAATTTAAAAAAGTTGTAAAAAGACGTTTGTGTGCGAATTAACAATGTTATAAATGATAACACGCCTTGGGAATAAAATGTTCGCTCCAGGCTATTTCAAATGTATCATTGTCAATTATAATAATAAGATGTAAAGCTTTGTTTGCTTGACGTATAATAATGCGTCAAAATATTTGAATTTAACGCTAGGTTACTTTATTTTCGAATGTCAAATTTAAAAAATGAGGTAAGCTTACCTTATCTTTTTAATTTGACATCCGAAAATAGACTACTCAATTTTATTCAGTCTTGGTATGTCAATTTGTTTAGGCCGAATCACTGACAGGAAGTATTTGAAACATTACATTCAAAAATATATTACAGACAAACAACAAACTTAAATTCAAATTTAAGTTCACTATTGGCCACTCTATTATAATAGAAAGAATACGGGAAAGCGGCTACCACACATCAATTACCTATATAAAAATATTGTTTGTTTTATCAATCCTTTTATTCCCTTTGCCTACCCAACTGTATTTATATAATATTTTATTTAACAATTTATGTAGGACAATCTCAAGGGAATTAAATATTTGTGGCCTAAAATAATACATTCTTTTTATTTTACGGCGTCTGTACCTCCAAACGAAAAACCCTTTAGGATCATCATCATCTGTCAGGACCATTTATTGTTAGATTGCGTGAAGATATCAAGCTGTAAGTGGGCAAGTCTCAATTTCTGAATCCCATTAGAAGCTTGGACAATCTATGGAAATTGGGCAGTACATGGATAACGGCCTTTTCATCAAGTACCTCAGTCTGCCTGCTTACGATATTCAAGAAAAAGGGCAAAGCTGAAAAGATATATACCTAATAATACAAAACTATTAACGCCGTATTCGATGCTGCTACATCCGCCTAAACAATAGTTGATATCAAATTATTACTTCACCAGACGTATGTACAATACAAAAAAGGAAAAACAATTTCAGAAAACAAAATATCATTTCGAAATAAAATTTTATATCAAACATTTATTATGGAGCAGAATCACTCATATTATAGATCCGCAGTTTAATTAAAAATATCAAGAGGCATGCAAAAAATATGGCTGATTTTTGCTGTTATACATTAATAAATACGTATTGCAGGATAGTAATGAAAAAGTATTATTTTTTATATAAATAGTAATTTAAAACTTTAAATGATAATCTTCAACATTCAGAAATAAGCCTGTTGTGGCGCAGGGGTACAAGCTTGTGACTGTAAATGCGACAGGTCGTTTCCAAGAGCTGCAGGTTCAAATTCTGCAACATTCAAAAATTTTACGCGTATTCTGAAAATATTTTATTTTCCTAAGTGTCGAATATTTTTAAATAGATTAAAAATATATCTATTTTATTTTTTTTTATGTGAAACACAATAAAATGTATATATTTTTACAGACACAAGTATCGGGTTTAAAATTCTGTTATTGCGCTACGGTCAATATCATAAAATGTACAAATGAATAGATTTAAACTATCGTGGCGCAATTAATTCCTATTCAATTTATAGGAACGTTTATCTTTTTATTTTTTTAAATCTTTCTATGTCTAATCGTAAGATTTTTTTGATTGACGTTCAGTTACGTCACTAGAAACACAATCGACATGAATAGATTAAAACTCTTATTTTGGACAAAAGAATAAGAAATAAATAAATACAGTTCTTTTTAAGAACCAATTTTATGAATAATCATGTCACATTATTTAAATATCGTGACCCTCATAGTAATGTGTGGACGATAAACTCTGACTCTAGGTAAAATGAAAATTGAATTTTAGTAGATCTCTACTTCACATTCGTTAGCTATTGTCTATTTCTACTTTATTAAAAGAAGTATATACCACTTAATTTCCAAGAAAATCTGCTATATTTTTTCATTTAGTGGGCGAGCTTGATCGTTTTTAAGAGTAAAAATAGCGCGTTGACATAACCAAGAATTTTCCTGAGTTGGTATGGTATGAATGTCTCCAAGTACAGAACTAATAATTTTCATCTCGGAGCTGACCACTTTATCAAGTATTTCAGAAATTCTGATCTGACCATTCTCTTCAAGAAGGAGACCTACCCCAATTGTTAGTAGCATTTTAGGAAATTCTTGAGAAGATTAATCGCGTATATTGAGTTTTAAACATTTTTGGAAACCCGACGTTTCGAAGAGTTTATATTCGTCCGTGGTCACGGGTAGACTGAGGTGACATTCGTCTATCAGTTGACATAATTATTATATCAAACTACCGCCAACGATTCCTTAATTGCCTTGCGTACTGCCCTAGATTCTTGCAGAATGAGCTTACTGTATCTGGTCCTCTGGTGTGGTGTGTTTGAGACTTTAAGTTTTTTAAAAGTGGGCCCCAGGTGGTAGAAAGTTTCCAACTACCTTCTCTATTGAAATTAGAATGTTTTTGTATTTCAATAGCCTCGCGGATCATTCTAGGGATATATCTATTCTCCCTTACGAATATATGGGGTTAATCAAGCGTGATGTAATGGTTGGGTTTGTTCGCTGTATGCTCACACAGCTGACTTTGATAAAAACCCATTCTTGACATCGGAGATGTGTTCCTTCACCCTAACACCTATGCTTCTCTTTGTTTGGCCTATATATGATAAGCCACAGTCACAATTTAGGTTGTATACACCTGCACACTGCAAAGGACTTTTACTTTTTACTGGTCTCAAGAATTGGCTCACTTTCTTGTTAGGCTTAAATATAGTCTTAACAGAAGCTCTTCTTAAGATGTTGCCAATCCTGTCTGTTACCTCCTTCACCTATGATAAATATGCTGGCTGCCTATAAACTGTGGGTGGCTTATTGATCTTATGACAACGCTGGCGGGGAACTGGCAAAAATGTTTAAAATTCAATATACGCAATTAATCTTTTTATTTCATTTAAAATGTGTAATAATCGCAAAAATTAAAAATACTATTATAATTCTTGAAAATATGAACAACTACCAAGCAGGGTTCTTATATTGATTGGCAATTTAGTTCTTCAATTTGGGTATTTGTACAAAAGAATATTTCAAAGAGGCGTTGATTTTGTCAGCCTTGGTTCCTCGATTTAAAGTTTATCTTAAACCGTTAACAAACGCTACAAAATATGCTCTACACCATCAATAGTTTATAAAAAGTAAAAAGAAGTTAGTCCTCGAACAACCTGGAGCAATAGGCGCAAAAAGTATCATTTCTCACTATTAGTGCTGTGTATATTCTGCCAAGAGCAGCGTCTTTAAAAACTTCTGGATATTCTTCGACAAGTTAACCGCGTCCACGTTTACTAAAAGTACATCTCTGCTTATTACATTATATAATAACGAATGCTTATTATAAGTATAATAAACGGACCGGCTTATTCAAGTACATTAATGTTTTCTTGGCACAATTAAAAAACTGAAAGTGTTATATGAATTTTCTATTTTTTGAGTAAACATCAAGATACATTATTGTGGGGTGGCGATCATGGATAGAGAATTCCAGTATACGCCAAATAGCCTCTAATTTGCTCACGTATCTACCAAATTTATATTTAGTTACTTCATCTCTTCTTCTTTTCTTGCAAAGCAAATATAATTTCCTTTGCTTATATTTTTACAAATACATTTCATGCGTTCTACAATACTGATAATTTCTAGAGTATCAAAAGTGGTTAGTTAGTTTTAACACAGTATGAAACATTAAAGTTGCCCATTATATTAAAGAACTTTAGGTAAGGCTATATATAGTAATATATATATATATATATATATATATATATATAAAAATACAATAAATAATTTATAAACACTTTCTCTACTGTTTAATACAGATAGTTAAATAAAATCTAGCCATCACTAAGCACAACATTATCTAAGCTAGACGGTTTGATTGTTCATGAGATATAAGTCAATGTTCGATTTTAATATGACAATGCAAAATGCGCACCAAGCTCAATAACTTTTGTTAATAAAGGATTTTAATATTTCTTACGGTTTAGCTGGACTGTTATGGTTCATCAGATGTTCCAGATCTTTAATTTTAATATCTCATTGTAAAATACTTATTACCCTCTATAACTTTTGTTAAGGGCGCATGTAATTGTTTCTTACAGTTTCTAGGACCCCTGCTGCTCTGCATCATGTGTGGAATTATTAGAAATTAAATATGTCCTGCCCAGACCTAATAGCTATACATTAAAAAAAACAGTGAAATCACACAGAATAAAATTTGTAGATTCGTGTTGTATTAGTTATAGTTGAGCCCCCCAACATTCTTTTTTCGTAAATAGATCCAATGTACAGGCACGACTTTTTAACTGCTTTATTATAATATAGATATTTATTATAATATAGATTCATTTTTTGTCCGAATGAAACTTTTTGTTCTATAACTATTATGAACGAAGTTGCGAGCTGTAACTAGTATTACTTTAAATAACTTTTATCTTGACAAAGCAAAGAGACGATAACATCTATACTTATAATAAGTGTGTAACTGATCACTGTCTTCACTGTTTTCCTTATTCAACAAAATCTTATAGGGGACGTTTATTAATGTAATGCGGCCCAAAATTGTAATCTTACATGTTTGCCTGTTTGTCTATATGTGCATTTGTACAACAACAACTTGTTAGCCACTTTCCTTCAGCATTTAGTACTCTATTTGAATCAGTTAATAAGTAAAGAAGTAACGTCATTTAAATTATTGAATTCCGCAAACACGGTACAAAATTTTATTGATTTGGTTGAAATTTTAGTTTTCAATGTATAGTTATTTGATTAAAAGTTGATATATTATTAGAGCAAAAAGGCAATTAAGATTAGTAAATAAAATATCGTAGTTCAAGCGGCGACACCGCTGTCGGATCGTTACTCATAAATATAAAATTTCAATTGGCCTTAAGAAAAAAGTTACGAGAAAAATGCTGGAAAATTAGCTTGAGCGTCAAAGCGACGTTACAGAGTTAATTGAAGATTTCTTAAAAAGAACAAAAAGCTTTACTGTCCCGTAGGATTTCGAACTTTTATATTGGAATATTATAGCAGCGTGTGATAGAGTGATGAGGAAATCGTGTTTTTTTTTTCAATTATCAGGAACATCGATTTTTTCCTTGTTTAAATGTTTTTATTTGATATTTTTTATTTTTTTTCTTAGCTTCACGCTGTATTCCGTATATGTAAATCTTAATAAAAAAAGGTAGGAAGAAATAACTTGGAAACTAAGTATTACTCCCTTATATTCCCCACTTTCCGCCGATTTGAGGTATTGCGTGTTAAATGATGAAACTCAACGCTACGCTTCGCCTTATACTAGAGCGAAAAAATAAGAATATTTATTTTGAAAATATTCAATATTTAATTTCTTGGAATAGGGAATCGAAACTCGAACCCACTCGTCGCGTTTACAGTCACACGTTTGTACCCCTGCGTCAGGACAGGCCATCTTTTTTTTCATTAGTAATGTTATTGATATAGGTTATACAAATTTATGGCATAATACAACCAAAGAAAGATATTAGAAATGAATAAAGAAAGTACTTGGCTTATTACCAAGAAGGCAGAAAAAGCTTTTAATACGATATCTCTACTATACTTTTTGTTTTAGATCGGTTTATCGATTAACTAAATTGTAAAGTTTTTCAATTTGAATTTGAATTCCGCCATTCATAGTGTTCTTTATAATTTCCATATTAAACTTTCTGAAAATCATCAGAGTGTCATGAAAATCTAATCGTTATATGATAACTGTGTAATATTCGTGAAAAATAGGGTTGCCACATATTAATTTTAATACACATAATATAAAAATGAATTCAAATATTATAAAGCTGAATAGTTTATTTGATAAACAAATTACGCTTGCGACAGGCAGAGGATTTAAAAAACCCCAAATGATTTAGAAATAAACTTTAATTATATTTAACTTAATACAAATTAACCCTATGAACGATGATTCCACCTCGATGTGGGAATATGGAATGATCATTCTTACAAATATTATAATTCAATATAACATAACGCAATTGTTGTATTGACAAATAACTTTATTAAATACAAAGAAACAGAAAGTCAACGTAGGCAGATTCCATACAGTAGTTCTATGTAACTAACATGCTAATATCAAGAGATACACTACTTTGAATTAAATAAATAAGTTTGTGTTGTATATGCATTTAATAAAAACGTATGGGGTATATAAATTATTTTACCTATGATCAGAATTAAAGTGGACACTTGAAAATTGTGTCATGTGTCACATACTTTTCTTAGCTCTCCATACAGCAGTATTACCATTCGACCATGCAACCGATCTAATTGTATATAAGGAGAGAAACTGTCACAAATTAAATAGTTTTTCTTAAATTTGTATTCATTTCAGGACCTCTTACCAAAATTGAAATGGATAAATCTTA
The DNA here is from genome assembly GCA_018249855.1 of Eueides tales michaeli. Taxonomy (NCBI): domain Eukaryota; kingdom Metazoa; phylum Arthropoda; class Insecta; order Lepidoptera; family Nymphalidae; genus Eueides; species Eueides tales. The sequence goes on along the minus strand of DWMZ01006043.1, from coordinate 1,980 downwards.
TTGGATTCTATTATTAAAATTAAGAAAAAAGTAGATAGTTCAGTATCCTTAGAATTAGAAAATATTCTTGTACACTACTCATTCAAAACAGACGATCATCAGTTCAAATAATTTCGTTTGGATTTTAGATTATGTACTTTCTTATTATATAACTTTGCTTAATATTTTAATTATAAAACATTTTTTTTTTGCTTCACGCAGTATCCCGTACATGAAAGGTAGGCGAAGGGAATTTGGAAACCTACTGTTAGTGGTATACACTTCGTTCCGTTCAACACTTTTCACCGAATTTGAAGCATTGCGTGTTGAGTGGCACAACTTGTGGTATGCGCCACGACAGGCCTCATAAAAGAATATAAAAGGAAATGATGACTAATGCGTATTAAAAACTAACTTTGATTTGCGTCTTCACCAACAAGCTACTATTAGTTACCTTTATATATTTATTTACAAAAGAAGGATTCTCAATACAAACAAGAAATTTAATTATTATAATATAAACGATTTTATTTTACAATATTAGCAGATATATATGGTTTTACCTCTTAATTTTAAAAACACACAGGAAACGTAATATTTGTGTTTATCATTGCTTCTTATGCATTTTTAGACAAATTCTTTGTCAGATAAGGATACTGCCTCATTTTAATTTCTAATGAGAATTAAATACTTAAGAGTAAACCTTGAAATTGTAACCCTACATCCACGGCGGTATTTCGTAGTATGCATTATTCAGTTTCATTACTCCCGAGCCACTTCAGCTGTAAATCGAACGCGCCTTTATTCATTTTTTGTTTTCATATTTTGAGAATTGAATTTCATAGATATTATAAACCTTATGTAATATTAGAATTGATCTAATATGTATACAAAAATTATTTCCTACTAGATCCCCACACTGCTTCACCCGCTTGTGCTTGACAATAATAGTCGAATATTTTAGATAGTTATTTCCAGTATTATATACCAAATACCTACTTGTATATTCTACTTTTGTCGCAAAAACCATTATGTTTAATTCGTCATCCGTCTTCATGATTATGTACACGCAGTCGACAGATATATTTTGGCATTCCAGAATAAAAATCAGTTTATATGTTGCTCATCAACGACCTTCATCATCTTAAATTTCTTTTGAAATGTGAAAACCAATTGAAATGTGAATGCTTAGGAGATTATCTCCAACCAGAAAGATCCAAATATTTAAATATTTGTGTCTTAGTACCGTGTACATAAACTATATGTATACGTTATGAAATATTCATTATATAAAATAATTATTATGAGATCACACATTTCAATTTTATATATCTATACATATGATTTATTCATCTATTATACAGGCATGTCGTGGCGCAAGAGTACAAACGTGTGACTGTAAACGACAGGTTGTGGGTTCCATCCCCGCTAGAATAGGTGAAATATTTAATATTTTTAATTGAATTTTTTATTATTATAATTTTTTCTCTCTCGTAAGAAGGCAAACCGCGGCGTTAAGCTCCACCACTCAAAACGCAATGCCTTAGTTTTAACAGAACAGAAATGAGAGTCTTAACACTAGGTTCTTAACTTCTCTCTGCTTACAACCGCCATATGCGGGATACAGTGTGAAGCTGAAAAAAAAGGAAAAAATCTATATTCAGTTCTATAAACAAAATTATCTATAAAATGTTCAAGATAAAAAATACTCCACTCCTAGAAATATTGTAGAAGAGAAAAAAGTTAATCGGCCTTAAATTTTACTACGATGAGATGAATTTGTACAAGAAATTATTGTTTAAAGCACACAGTTAGTCTTATATGGCTCCGTTTTCATTATCTATCTAAGGAAAGATTCAATGTACAGCAAATTAAGGTATCAATCGATATTTTTTAATAAGCGTCTCAAAAAGTAATCAGTGCAAAATCGTTCAGGATGAAGGCTACTTTAATATTGTCGGGTAAAAAACGTTTAATGATAATCTCTCTGGAAAGTTTCTG
>DWMZ01006042.1:0-10553 GCA_018249855.1 Eueides tales michaeli | reverse complement strand
TATATATATATATATATATATATATATATATATATATATATATATATATATATATATATATATATATATATATATATATATATATATATATATATATATATATATATATATATACCTATATATAATAAAGTTTTAATCAAAATGTACCGGTACCTATTAGTAGCTTGAGATTCAGGTACAAGATTGGTCGTACTATGATCACTTAACACACCATCTATTGATATACTTATTTGGAAGCTCTTATCGAATATCTCCTCTGAAAAAACAATTAAAGTATAATTAAAGTTAAAAGTCATTTTATCTATTATATTTTTTACTCGCGGAACTCAACGCCGCATTTATTATTACCAGATTTAACAACTGGAACGAGGCACAACATTTTAACGGCCTAATTGCCACCTGCACGGTATGGTTCGTTATGAATAGCCAACGTCGGCTTTCTGGTCATGACCAAGTAACTGTGATGCCTCTTGATAGACAAAGAATGAGACTCTAGCTAGCGTAACTGTTAGAAGAGGTTTCCACAAACTCGAACACGAAAACGTGACAGTTGCACCTTGGGTAAGTTGCCCGTGGCTTTGCCTACTTCTTTTCATTATGAATACAATTATAAATATCCCGTATAGGCCTATGAGTGAGAAATTAGTTACCGAGTTCTCCACAGTAGTGGCTGTCCAAGCTTCTATATTAGTAAAGCAAGCCTCTCAGCAAGCATTTTATAAAGGAATGTTTATATAGACTTCTTAGTTCCTAGCAACCTAGCAAGGACACTCTCGCTTAATTGTAAAAAAATCTTACAACAAGATCAGGTAAAAGACTTCTATCACACTTCCATTTAAAAGCACACCCGTAACTAGCAACACATATGATGCTCTACCCGTGGATGCATCGAAATCTTTTAATCGCTCCAAAGCCAACATTTATTTTATATGGAATAGAAGATGAGACTAAACTTAAAGAAAGAAGCTAAAATCAGATGGTTTCAAGGCACTAGAAAAGGTTTTGAATCCACCTGATTTTAGCTTCAAAAACCACAAACATCGTCAAAAAAACTTAGAATAAATTGTCACTCGTTGTGCAAAATGCTCATGAATGCAGAGAGAGAAAAGGAGCTCATTAGACATACTTTTTGTATACGATTTACTTATGAAGCAATCCGAGAAAATGAAAGCATTCCTATAATAAATAAGCTGTATGATGAGTCTTATAGTAAAATTCGTTGATGAATTGACACGTTAATAAACATATTTTTCTTGGTACCAAAGTAATTTCCTGGATTACATTCCAATAAACATAAGCTTGTGTTGCTAATATATCTTCACAAATTGGATATTATCCTTATATCGCAGACGTATTTCACCAAAAAAATCAAATCCTGACGGCTGCTCATGGACGAACCGCGATTGTCATCAAAGAAATCATAAAACGTCGCCAAGAAACTAACTTTAAATCGGACTGTCAATTACTGTACTATCATCCGAGGCACAAGATTTCCAAAAGCCAATTCTCTCTGTAGAACAAAGTATGGGAAATAGATTCCTATAAGACGATGATTGGAATGTACACGCATTGAGTCTTCAGACTTATAACAACATACTATAAGAAATAATAAACATAACAAGAGTCTTGATAATCTGAAATTGTTTACGATTTAAACAGGTGAACCCCCATCCCCTCTTGGAATTCTTTATTGTAAAGGGGATCTTTACCACTCCAAATCAAATTTTAATTTAATCGTAAAACACAAAAATCTTACTTTACCATCATTATTCTCTGTAAGTATTTCGGCCAGCAGCCATAACTGCTGCACTCTAGTGCCAAGCGCCGGACTGTGCAAGTGGAACGGCCCGTGGTATATCGCACTTGTATTAGTTAGTAAGGAAGTCGCTGTTACCGACGTTGTGGATGTAGGGGACGGACCTGGAAGAAAATATGCGTCTTTTAGTACGGCGTTGAGTTGCGTCAATCTATATTCTCGTATTTTGGGTACTTACTTGGTAAATAGTTGAAGAATTTGTAGGATTAACTACACTATAGGGAGATATTATTAAATGAATAATTTGAAACATCTTTTATTAGATTATTTGAAAAAAGAATATCTAAAATTTTGTTTCATTTTTACCACAACTTGAGAGAGATGGATAATCAAATAAGACTAAACTGAGCTTTACATTAGTGTGAGTGTTCATAAATAGTGACGTTTATATCTACTGCTTTTTGACAACCGATCTACACCTCTTTTCAGCATACATACGATTGAATAAAATTAAAAATAAAGTTGGCATCGTCTATCATTGTATAAGAATGGAGAAATCTTAATATATTTCTTAAATTATAATATATACAAGACAACGTTATAAAAATATTACTACAAACGGATCTGGAAATCGAGCTATCACTAATTATGTCGAGACGCGATCATATGTAAAAAAAATATTAAATATATTAAAAAAACTCACTTTGTTATATTGTCTATTATAATTTTTTTATTGATTTTATTCTATTATTGTTTGGTTTCATAAATTATTTTTTATTTAAAACCTGAACGCAAAATACCTGCTAATCCTATGAAGACACCCAGTCCGAAGCAAGCAAAAAATGCTATAAAAACCATCACAAATTCTCCTTTGTGCATTGAATAAATCCTCATTTGGACAGACCTGGAACATGACATCGTGACATATTTAATTTAAATAAAAGAAAAATATATATTTTTTATTTATTGTAAAATTATTTATAAAAAAACACCTTTCACAGCGATCGTGGTGATATGCGGGAGCAATATATTTATTAAACTCACTAAACAAATCGCTAAATTGTGATAATGTATTGCGAATTTTATAATTCCATCCGCCAGAAGGCAAATGGTAAGAATATCCTACGTTTGCTGTATCCATAATTGCCATTAGTTTGTACTATTAAATATGTTACAATATAAATATTTAAGCGCACTCTACATTGGTACAAAATGTTACTACGCCAAAACTTTCCCTACACTTGTTTACAAGCATTATTGATTTTCGCGGGACTCGCCATTGCGACGCCATGTTGAAGTGACGTGGCCTCGAAATTGAATTTTATATGGTTTTTTATTTATAATTTGTCGAGTTTCGTTTTTAATTTGTTGATAAATTTATTTTTTAGTTGCATAATTGTGTTCTATATATATTTAAGTATACTTTGTTCATATTGAGTCTATGATTTTATCGATCCTTCATTTAGCGCCAAATATAAATATTGACAGATAGGAAAGGTATATATATGGACTAAGTATCTAAACAAGGTTAGAAATACTATGAAAAGAAAGAAATACTTTGTACTTTTTATTAAGTTTAAAATACTTATTTACAATTTTGGTATTCGAGAATATATTTTAGAACACTACAAAAAAAGAAGGAAGGAAGAAAAGTTACAAATTATTTATTAATTGAGTAAATATTATTAACTCATAAAAAATGTTTACTTATTGTACGTTTAAAAAGACAAATGTTAAAAGAAATGTCCAGCTTTTCCGAAGATTAGCCATTACAACCAGAAATACAGATATACGGACAAGAATCCTTGTTTTTCAGTATTATGTAAATAACGGTATGCGCTAGAAAAATACATATAATCACATACTTACATACATTTCAACTTTATTTATATGTATATAGATAAAGGAAAAATAAAGAATAAGACAAAAGAAATTTGTTTATTAAAACAATTTAGTTCACACGAATTCCTTACTCAACACATGTAATACACTTATTATTCGAGATAATTAAACTAAAGTAGGAACTAAAAAACAATATGGCTTACTGTTAGAAATAACAAAGTTAAACAACAACAATATAAATACATATTAGATAATACTATTTGTACATTTCGTTAATAACTTGTGACTATCGAGCGAAGCGAAGCGAAATTAATTATTATTACTACTTTGGTTATTTTTTTTTTATTTTATTTTAAAACTTTATAGAATAAACAAAATGATTTAGTATAACTAGTATATAAAATTTAATATTTATTTAGAGACAGTTTTAAGAATAACACCCTTATCTATTTAGACAAGGAAAAAAAATGTGGATCTATAAAAAACATAGATTGTTTAGTATAGCATAAAGAATAATATATATTAAAAAATATATTTTTTTAAATAAGTAGGAAAACATAAATTTTGACAAGATATAAAAACATAAGTAAATAGAATAAGAAAACACTTTCAAAATCCTTAATTTATACTGTAGATTATATATAAACATTTGTAATAAAAGAATGGCGTACATTTTAATAATTTAAACTATTTAAGTATTTGCAAACATGGCGGCTTCTAGAACATATTTACAAATACAAAAACATATGTAATTAATAACCCTTTTGAAAAATTTTTTTCAATGTGTCATAATGGTGAACACCAATATATATATATATATATATATATATATATATATATATATATATATATATATATATATATATATATATATATATATATATATACTATTCAATATATTTTAGTAAAAATTGATCTAATATTACAATTGTCATACAAAGTTAATTATTTTCAATTATCTTTTATATATAAATACAATAGAAAATGTAAAAAAGAGAGCACCCATTAAAAAGACATTAAATTTAACTCACATTATAATATAAACATATAATTTAAAAAAAAATGTTTTCTTTTAATATAAAACAGTAGTATTCCTAATTAATAAGTAATTAATAATTTCCACTTAATCATATTCAAAAATAAGTACTAAAAAACTTTGAACACTTCAGTTTTATTTTATAATTATGAAAAAATATATGTATAAAATTTATAATATTAAAAAAAAACTTTTTACAATATTTATTATGCATCTCCTACATTTGTTTATTTGACAATGTTGTACGACAAAGATTTTTGTGTCGCATCACTATGAAAAAAAAAAACAAATTAATTGAAAAAAAAACTTTAAGTACCTATATATTGTGATACATTTTTTACAAAAAATATTTAATAGATCTCAATTTTTTTTAACACACTGATTTAAAAAAAGAAAAAAAAACCAATTAAAATCGCTTCTTTATACATTTTTTTTTATAAATCAATAGTAATTACCAATACAAAAAAAAAACGAACTAAGGACTAGATGTGGTATTAGGCGTTATACTTATAGTTATATTTTCCGTGAGCGTTGGTGCTTCTGTTGTTATCGTTTGATTATTCTTACCTGTAAATATATATGTAAAATTAATTTAAAAAAGGTTTTATGGATTCGATTGCCATTATGGGTAATGTCAAGCCAAAAAACAGCAGTGATATCTACCATTCACTAAGTTTTAGTAAAGTAAGTAAGTATTGTATGAAGTAAGTATTGTATGAAGTAAGTATTGTATGAAGTAAGTATTGTATGAAGTAAGTATTGTATGAAGTAAGTATTGTATGATAAATTGTAAAGGTCAAAAAATATTTTATATATTTTCAGATTTTAAGTGAAGAATCTATAAATATATTGATATCGCCTTTGATTGAAAGCCAGTTAAATTCTTTCTTTCGTTATATAAACTTTTATAACATTTGAAAGTGTAAAATGAGACAAATTATGTGTTATTTGAGCCAGGCGTAAATAGTGTTAAAGGGACTGATATAAGTTTCAATTGCTTGTGTCTGCCTATTGTACCGTAGCTCTTGAATTAATGAACAATAAATGCGAAACTAAGTGCGATTTTTTTAGTTAAAACTCTTTATCGTAGCGGTTGTTCTTGCTATGTTTTATGAAAATTAGTATTTTTTTTGATTAGTACTTATAAAAAAAAATTTTTTTTGTGGTAAAAGCTTTAGCATCATTGTTATTTGAAAATCGATTAAACAAAAAAAGTTACAGACACATTAATTAATAATATTTAACGTGAGAGAAAATAGGATAGGAAGCATTATAGTGTTTTTTATGTAGTTCTCTTAATGATCTGCTTCGTACCCCCTCCATATATTGAAAACGTAAGACTAAATTTTATTTAATATATACGAAGTTTACTTTTGTCTCATTATTTTGAAACTATTTTTTTTAGATTCACTTCACTACTGTGTTTATATTATTATTGCATTTTTTTTAATGCTGTATTCGATACAACCCTGCCTTGTCTATGAAAATCTTATTAAATATCTAAATTCTAATAGAGAATACATTTTTTTTTAAATTACAAAAACTTTCTGATAATGAATACATATGTATATATACACTCATAGTATTTTGTAAGCTGAATATATTTTGAGGCCTGTCATGGCGGAGGGACACAAGCGCCTGTAAACGCAATAGGTTGTAGGTTCGATCCCTGCTTAAAGAAATTAAATATTCAATATTTTCAAATTAAATATTTAATATTTTTATTTTTTCGCTCTCACAACGAGCAGCGTTGCATTCCACCACACAACACGTAATACCTAAAATTCGGCAAAAAGTAAAGAATGAAACGGAGTGTCTCAACACTAGGTTCCCATGTTCCCTCTGCCTATCCTGCCATGTGCTTTTTTTATCTCTTATCCAAATTCAATTTAAGTAAACAAGTCTAAATATAAAAAGAAATAACTACTAACTAGTAACATATTGTTTAAACCAATCATTGATGCCATCAGAATACTCTTTGATCCAATTAATTCTCAATACGGCAGTGTCTACTATTTTCTGTAGCGTTTGCGACATCGGCATTAATTTTTCCTTGTGTTGTAACGCGAAGTGTTTTAACTGTGAATAAAAGAAAATAAGTATGGAATCAATTTAATTTGGTATACTGTTATGGTATATTATGCTTTTAAGACAATATTTATAATTATTTTCAAATGCAATGCAATAATTTTGCCAAACTAAATAAACATGTTGAAGGTAGCTAGTCAAATCTGATCAGCCCTTTCTAAAAAGGGACAAAAGAAATATTGATAAACGAAATTTAATTTTATATTGATAAATTAAAACATTTTTTATATATATTTCCTCAAATGGGGATCGAACCCACAACCTGTTGCGAGGTTGCGAGGTTTACACGAGGGCCTCGATGTGTATATAAAGGAAACTAAGAACATCAGGTAGGGACTGCATGAAATGGAAATATCATATAATTAATTTCCTACTTATATAAACTACTAGCAACCCGCGGCGTCGCCCGCTTTTACACTATTTTATTTTCTAAACTCAATTACTTTGTCGTTCTAATAAAATTATTACTATTAAGACAATATCTATACATTAAAAACAACATTTTCAGCTCAATGCAAACGAAATGTAATAATTTTGCCAAACTAAATATTTTAAACTGACATGTTCAAGGAAGCTAGTCAACATATAATAGCATAAATCACATCTAAATCTGATCAGCCCTTTCTAAAATTGACTTGTACACACATATAGACAAACACAAAAAAATCCAAAAACACTACTTTGAGTCCCTACTACATTATAACAATCTCCTACAACACATTTTTTAATATACATGGGAAAATGGAAAACGGAAGTAGAATGGAGTGTCCTAGCACTAGGATCCCAAGTTCCGTCTGCCTGCCCTGGCATATGCGTGAAGTTGAAATAAAAAAAAAAATAAAACGAAGTAACTTAACATTAGGTTCCCAAATTTCCTCCACCTACTCTGCCACGTGCGTGAAGGTAAAAAAAAAACAACAAAAAAAACACCCCACCTTATCCAATTCATGTTCATTCTTAATAAAACCGAAAGCGCCATTCAACACCGCCTGGAACATGAACGAGTCCATGTCGTTGAACTTGTCGTAGACGCGGTCGAAGTTGTCTATGAGGTAGTCTTGAGCTATTTTGGTTCCCATCGGAGGTTCCACGTTCCAGGGGGAACTTGCGTATTGGTTTGGCAGGTCGGTTATGCTTTTTTCTAATAATCTGTAATTAAATGAATAATTATTTATCTGGCACAAGCGTGTGACTGTTAACTACAGGTTGTGTGTTCGATCTCCACTCGAGGAAATAAAATATTTAATATTTTCAATTTAAATTTTTCATGTTTTCATTTCATCGCTCTGGTAACAAGGCAAGACGCGGCGTTGAGTTTTACCACTTAATCGGCAAATCGGTGAAAAATCGGTAAGGGAACAAAGGGAACTTGCGTACCCTACCACGTGCTGGATGCAGCGTGAAGCTGAGTAATTAATTTCTTGTAGATTCATAAGTTGATAGAATATTATGGATTTATTTATAGTAATGGTAACGAGGCAAAGCGTTATGTTCAGTGGAGGATGAAGTATCTGAACATTAGGTTCCCTTTGCATACCCTGCCGTGGGAAAGAAAAAAATATAATCTGAAATTTATCTCATAAATAGTAATCAATTTCTTGAAGATGAAAGAAAATATCTCATAGCAGGCTAGGTATACGGAACCTCGGAACCTAATGCTAAGATGTCACCCCCACTTTCTGCCGATTTTAAAGCATTGCGGGTTGTGTGTCGTTAAATTCATTTAAGTTGAAATTAATTTTAAATGTGTTTGGCCTTGGGTATTGGCCTCAAATAATTTTAAATGTGTTTATTATTTTTTTAAATATAAAAAAACAAGCTATTATTATTTTAATTCTAAGCAGCAGCAGCTAATTTCACGATGTATCCCGCTCGTGGCTGGGAGCCAGAGGGGAAATTTGAAGCATTGCGTGTTGAGGGGCGTAACTCAACGCCGCGTTTTGCCTTGTTACCAGAACGATGAAATGAAACATTAAAAAATATTTAAATTGAAAATATTTAATATTTCATTTTCTCGACTGGGGATCGAACCCAGAACCTGTCGGTTATAGTCACACTTTTGTGCAGCTACGCGACGACAGGCTTGATTTCTTAATATAAAAATAATAAATATACTTACAAAACAATCAAAGATTCATCTTTTATACTTGGCAAGAGACTTATATATAAACTTTTAATATTAGGATCCGTTGAATTGTTGAACAGATCCAGGAAGAAATCGAACTCCTTCCTACCGCCATACTTCAACGCCATGTTATACACCAACGAACGTAGATATATAGGTATACTGTAAATAAAATAAATATATTAATATTTTTACCCGATTACGTCGAAGCTTAAAGGAAGGGTTATGTATTTAACACGTCCGTATGTTCTTTGTTCCCTTGTAACTGTTGAACCAGTGAATATTAATTTGTGTATTTGAGCTTTTTGTTTTGTATAATTTAATTATTTAAAATTCTCAATTTTTCTGGGGGTTTTTGGTATTTTCGTTAAAAGTGTCGGCAATTGGAGAGAAATTACATCACATCCTATTTTCGACTTTTTCATAGTTAAAAAGTATTTTGAATTACTATATTTTTTTTAAATAAGAATTGAAAAATATACAAAATATTTTAACTGTGTGTGTCTGTGCTCAAAGGGTACCGTAGGGATAAGTATTTAATACTAATTTCAACTTGATACATTCAAGCGATCTCCTGATAAATAGACTTGACAGACAGACAGACAGACAAAGAAATGTAAAATAACAAAAAAATTTGAAAAAACAAAAAATAAAATATTCAAGAATTTTTATATTAAGAAATAATCCTACACTATTTAAAGTAGCATTTACATAATTAATGCTTCTGCGGCGCAGCATTAGTGTGTGACTGTAAACGTGACCATTATAGGTTCGATTCTTACTGGGGGTAATAAATTGTTTTTACGTTTTTTTTTATCTTCACGGTGTATCCCGCACATGGCAGGAACGTGGGAACCTAGTGTCAAGACACTCCGTTCCACTTCCGTTCCCCACTTTCCGCCGAATTTGAGTTATTGCGTGTTAAGTGGGGAACGGACGTGGAACGGAGTGTCTTGACACTAGGTTCCCGGGTTCCCTCTGCCTACCCTGCCTCGTGCGGGATTCAGCGTGGAGTCGCAGAATACAACGCCACACTTTGCCTTATTACCAGAGCGAAGAAATAGAAGCATTAAATATTTAATTTGAAAATATTGAATATTTCATTTCCTCAAGTAGAGATCGAACCCACAATATATATATATATATTATACCCATATTTTTCATTTAAGGAACCAAACGGAACCTTGAAAAAAATTACCAATAAATCAAATACTAACGGATTATCATCTAAATTCTCTTTACTAATCCACTTGTCGAACTCGTCCCTCGCCCATTTCATACATCTAGGTGTTTCCACTAGACACTCCCACATCACTAGATTTTCCACTAGAAATGATTCGTTATCGTCCTTTGGCTGAGTCAAGCCATAGTTGACTTTTTCTAGTTGTTTTTTTAGTATAATTTTCATGTAATCCTGAAAATATATTGGTTTCCGTTATATGTTATATGAAAATGCAAAAATAAACTTCACATAAGTAATTAAGATATATGTGTTAGTTGTTTATTTGTTTCAATCCTTGTAAATGTGTGAAACAGGACGGAGTGTTTCAACACTATCTGCCAGCTTCCCTCTGCCTACCCTAGCATGTGCGGGATACAGCGTGAAGTCAAGAGTATCCTTGTATAAAGAGTAAAAATATCTAAGCAATTTACTTTTTTTTTAGCTTCACGCTGTATCCCGCACATAGTAGGGTAGGCAGAGAGAA
>DWMZ01006041.1:0-10555 GCA_018249855.1 Eueides tales michaeli | reverse complement strand
ATCACACGTTCAATAGCATATCCACACATGTGATCTTTAATCGCATATGCCATATTATATCCACATATTTGATGACCTTTACCACATGTGATAGCACATCCACTTACATGATCTCATGTCCATACTCGCACATCCACACGTGTAATACACATGTGTTACTTTCTCTGTGTAAATGTAATGAGAGTTTTTAGTAAAAAATCATCATGTATAAATTATTTGTTAGCTTTTAGCGTGAAACTATTTGTAATGTTCTTCTTTAAGATCCGCCATTGCACGCATAATGCCTCAGAAATTTAGTGGAGAGGAAGAAACAGAAGTTTCAATTTTCGATTGTAATGGATGGTTAATAGAATTGGATTCCAAAGCAAGCAAGTTCACACGAACAATGCCGAAGTATATCACTATATGAATAGGCTCTTCAAGCTTACAGAAGGCGGGACATACGCAAATATTAGATATAGCTAAAGTTTTATATAAGGTTCGGCCGACTATGACCGATTGTGGCACGGCCTATCGAGGTCGAAAAGTTATTTCACGGTGACATTCCTCTTCCGTAGTGTAAAAGGTTACAGCTATTAAGATAGGCTATAAGTACGTTTGCATTACTTTAATGTATTATATTCTAGCTTCACGTTGTATGACACACATAGCAGGGTAGGCAGTGGGAACTTGGGAACCTAATGTTAAGACACTCTTCCTTTTCCCCATTTTCCGCCGAATGGAAGCATTGAGTGGCAGAACTCAACGCCGCGTTTTGCCTTTTTATCAGAGCGAAGAAATGAAAATTCGATTGAAAATTCGACACATTTCATATTTCATTTTTCGTCACCGGCCTAGTATGTATTATATATATGTAGTTTAATATATATTTTTTTAACAATATAAGATCCTTTGAATTTTCAAATGATAAAAATTGAAATTTCCTATTGTAGGATACATGGAACCCGGGGTTAAGTGACGTCTCTAAAAATGCTATGTCGGAAAAATTGGGCAATAATTGGCAACGAGGTGACTTAACACTGAATCCCCTTAGCGTCTCCTATGACACACACCTCAAGTGATACAAATTGACATTTCCCCTTCTAAAATACTAAATACGGCGTTGAGTTCCGCCATTCAAAATGCAAGATTTCTAAAATTGAACAGTAAATAGGCAACAGGGTGTTTTAAATACTTGGTTCCCTTAGCATCTTCTATGACACACATCTCAAGCGATAAAAATTGACATTCCTCGGTCTGGTATACAAGCTACGGCGTTTACGTTCCGTCATTCAAAATGCAATGTTTCTTGGCCAAAATTCAATATGCAATAAATAATTAGGCTTAATACTAGGTTCAGTTAGCGTCCCCTATAACTTTCTCCTATATAGCATAAAAAAGTATAAAGATTTGAATTCACAGCTATTATGTTCAATTCTATATAACTGTGAACTGTGCCACGAGAGCGTCACCTCACACCTCTCACAGGATACTTGTAAGTCGTGATTCATTGATACATCATCGATTTTTGAAACTGTTTCTAACGGGATTCACAAATGTCGCACCAAATGTTGAGCAAATATTAATTTCATAAGGGAACGGTATATTTTTTTTTTATGGAAAGACACGGCAAACGAGCGTACGGGTCACCTGATGGTAAGTGATCACCGCCGCCCACGACCCCGTGTAACATCAAAAGAGTTACAGGAGCGTTGCCAGTTTAAGATGGATGGGCACCGGGGCCCGGCATTACCCAATGCGAAACGCAGTGGCCGAAGCCACTACTTAACGCCGGTTTTAAATGCCGGGGGTGGTAATGATCCGGTCGAGTCTGCCCATGCGTGTTGTCATTGCTGACAACGTGACTCTCCCACTCGTACTTTAGTCGCCTCTTACGACACCATCAGTACCAGGGTGATCCTATTCTAAGCCGGAATCACACGGACAATTTATGGAAGTATTTATTATATTTTAAATAAATCATCGTATTATATTAAGTTTTGATTTAAAAGCTCTAATGATGTGGTACTTTGTTTTATTTCAACAGTACATACTATCAAAATGTATATATATATATATCAACTAAAGACAACTTTAACATTAAACTTATTTCTTTAAAATAGTTATATAAATACGGCGTTAAGTTCCGCTATCCAATATTTTAAAGGGAACGGAGTGAACGGAAGTGGGAGGGAACGGAAGTATCTTAAAGGGAACGGAGTGTCTTTACACTAGGTCCCCAAGTGTCCTCTCTCTACCCTACCACGTGCGGGTTACAGCGTAAAGGTAACAAAGAAAAAAACAAACGTTACTTATTATAACATTTTTGATGATACTAATTTGAGAACAACAACTATTTTCTTGAAAAAGCAATAAGAAAAGGTATATGGCATATTATATTGATTTACAATTAGTTAATTGATTACATATCTTAATGACCTACAAAGTAATACCAACATCTAGGATGTAAACACTATACATATTATACCTTATTGTTGACATATCTATCAACCTAAGTGCTCTTGACGCTAAAAAAATATTGGCGGCCGCAGCTTTATCTTTGTAAATTAAAAGTATCAAGTGGATAGAACGGTTTTATTGATTTATACAATATAAATTGAAGTAATTAGTTTTTGCAATGCCTCAAATTCGTCGGAAAGTGAAGGAACGGAAGTGGAACGGAGTGTCTTGACACTAGGTTCCCAAGTTTCGTCTGCTTACCCTGCGTAGATGTGCGGGATACAACGTGAAGATGAAAAGGAAAGAAAAGAAATCAGTTTTTGGACCAAGAATTCCTTTATGATTATTCAATTTTGAAAATTCGACAAGCGCGAGTTGGACTTGCCCACCGAGAGTTCTGTACCAAAATTATATATATATATAAAAGTTTACAAATTCAAGTTTTGCTTGTAATTTAAGATAGCTAGTAATTTCATCTAATTTCATTTTCCGGATATTTTCCTTTATTGGTATTATAACAACTTATTACGTGCCAAATTTCATAAATGAGACCTTATGGGTTTTGATTACGATTTTCATATAAGATGCTGCAAAAATACTACATAAATATATCTTTTTACATAAATATATCTTTTGTTTGAGTTAAGTTAACAGTTTAATTTTTCTATACTTCTAGGAAACCTTAGACTAAAAATTTAATAACCACAATATAAGGAAATACTTAAAGAAAAATAAAATAATTATTAAAAAAACGAGCTTTTGGAAAAAAAATATGTTTCATTTCACAATTCACGTGTGTTGTAAAATTTAATTTGAAATATTTGACATATTCAAGTAATATAGTAACACAAAGATAGCAACAATCTACAATCGTATCTAGTATCTAATAATTCTTGTAATTTATGAAAAAAAAAAAATCACTATCTGTGTAGATAAATGTTATCATGATTCATAATAAATAATGTTTACATGCCATTCACAAATCACACTTTTAGAATTTAATTTTTTAATTAAGTTGTTTAAAAAAAATACAAGTTAAGTTCAAAAACGTTATAAAAACTTAAAATTAATAATATAACAGGTCGTAAATCAACTGTAAATGCAAAAACGCGAACGTTTTTGGTTCGATTTTCATTTGGGAAAGTGAATTTTAATTTTTGTGGTTCTGGTAAAAAGGCAAAGCGCGGCTTTTAGTTTCGCTACTCAATACGGTATGTCTCGAAGAATTCGAGTGACAGAAAGTGGGCAACGGAGTGTCTTAACTCTGCTTAAATTGCTAATGGGAAAGATTTTATTATATGAAATAGCATAGCATTTTTTATGTGATTCAATTTCTACTTTAATATAACTATTCTTTGGTCTGAATAACTGTAAAAGAAAATGATGAAACTGTAATAAAATTAAAAGTTTGTATGTATTCTGTCCAAAATGGGCTTAAAGAATTGAGAAAGGAGAGAATGAACACTATGTTTTATGAAGCCTACCCTACAAAATATGTTGTAAATATTAGTACAATATTAGTAATATTTACAACATATCTTCATTTAGAAACTTAAAAATGAAAAAAAATGTACAAATAAAAAAAATGCTTACCACAAGCTAAAACCAACACGTCCAATATGATTTTCCATATTAATTTATCTACAGCCATTATCAAAACTCACTAACGAATTATAAATAAGAAACGATCTAAAAACTAACGGGAGACATTGAAACAAAAAATATTTTAATTAATTACACGGAACAGACCGATTCGCGAACCAACGCCGCACTCGATGATAATCTTCGAACTGATAAAACAGGTAATCTAACAGAGTGTTAGTCACAGCAAAATGTTTTTTTAAAGCAAAGAATATCATACCTTAATTTTATGTGTATAAAGTTTAAAATAAACCATTTTATATATATTTTATATATATATAACCATAAATAAGAAATCTGTAAGAGAAGGTCTTTGATATTTTTTTTTATTGTATAAAACAAATTTTAATAGTTTACACCGTGAACGATGAACGTAAAACTACCTTTGTAATTTAACTGACATCATGTTTTAATGTATTTGGCATTTTCCTTATAAGCGCCATCTATAATTTGTTTATTGAACTATTTTTAGCTAAAAGTTGTTCACTACATTTCCTAGATGGCATTAGCAGTCACGTTTATGCTATTGTTTTAATTTTGACTCTAAAATGGTGAAATATTTTAAATTTTACTTTCTGAATTCCCTAAAGTCATTTGTCCCCATGTAGTGAGTTGTAATATACAAACATTTTGTGCCCTCGTGAGATTAGGAAATATATATATTTTCAATACAACAAGCTACATGTATGTGCATACGTTTTTTTAAATTAACTGTGAAAATATAATTTCTACCGTTCGTTGTACCATGATTGCGAGTGCCATTTTTATTTTATTTTTTCTCAAATTACTTGAATTGTTCGTCCTTATTAAGTATCTCTTTTTCTTGTTTTCTTCTACTTTAGAGACGTTTCGTGTTAATTAGTAAAGACAACTGTACATTTGATTTGTATTACACAAACAAGTGTGCGATAGTGACGCGATAGGTTGTAGGGGCGATTCCAATAGAGGAATAGAAAAAAAAATATTTTCATTTCCTCATTCTGGGGCGTTGAGATACGACACCCAACACACTGTGGTGGAAAATACGGAAAGGAAGTACCTTAATGGAGAGTCTTAACACTAAGTCCCCAGGGGTTTGCTTTACTATCCTGCTATGTGCATATACGTTATTAGACGTTGTTTTTTTAAAAAAGCGGTCTTATTACCTCAGGGTTTGTAAAAAAAAACAATTTTGAATCAGAACTTGTTTATTATGCATTTTAAAATATCCTAAAACGAACTACATTATTAAAATATGAAAAATAAATATACAATGCAACCACAAAAACTAGTGCTAGGCAGTGTTTACTTACTCATGTTGCTGTAAAAGCTTTAAATTGGTAAATATTTGGTTTAACTGGTCATTTTTTGTATTTACCAAACATAGCCAAATAATGCAAGAATTCCATATAGTAAAAAATATTTTTCTAGATTTTACCATCATTTTTTGATATATGTTAGTATCTGGATCTCTGAAATTTTTCCATATTCCAAACTTTTACAGTAACATTTAAACATTACAATAAATTACGTGTATATTATACTCTTAAAATCTACACCTACGAAACCGCTTAGGCCTTAATTAATAATAAAATGACTAAATTATAAATATTTTTTCTCATAAGTAGATAATATATAAAGAAGTATATAATATAGATATGTATCTGTTCCAATTACCTATTAGAATCCAGTTGTTATTTTTATTACTAACAACTGTCACTAATGTCACATTTTTGACAGATGAAAAATATATAAATATTGAAAAAATAGTTTTTTTTTAATATAAATAAAAATATATTTATCTTATGATATAATAAATACTGCTTTTCAAAGAAAACATTAATATTATGCACCATATATAACCTTAAAACTACAATATATTATAAAATTATAACTAAAACAACTGCTTTTTTTTTCTACAATATCACAGAGTAAAAATACAACCCCAGTTGGGTAATTTTTATTTACAAATGAACATGTTATTTTTTAATAATTCGCCGCTTAGTAAAAAAATATACTCAAATAAATAATATGTGTGACAATGCATCTTTTAATTAAGTTTCAAGAGAAAAAAATATACTTTAAACTCTTAAAAAGTATAGACAAAAACTTTTTTTTCATATTTACGATACTAAGCGACAAATTTTCATAAACAATAAAATTTTAGACATCCAATGCATTGAAGATACCTTAAAAAAAACTTTGTTGTAATATGAAAAAAAAAATACTATTCTAATTATTGTACTTTAAAAATTTTACTAAATCTCTAGAATAAATAACAGTTAAATACATTTTTAATGTAGAAAAAGAAATAAAACCTACTATTTATAACTAACCAAGGAAGAAAAATTTATATAACAGATTAGCTGCCTCAAAATACCATGTGAAATATTAAAAAAATAAGACACATTAAAAACAATTGAATTTTTAATTGACTTCATAAATACAATATGTACTAATGTGTAAGATTTTTTTTTTAAAAATAGAATACTTTTATCTTCTAATAGTGTTTTTACTAAAAATCCATTAAAAAAACGTTAAGAGCGCCTCATCTTATACTCAGTGTAGGCGGTGACGTAGGTATGTAGGCAGAAAGAATTTAGTGCCAAGACATTATATTCTCTATTCTCCGACCGATTTCGAGTGGAGCTCAACGCCGCGCTTTATTTTATAACTATTACCTATTTACCATAAAAATTACTGTATTTTGATCGAATACTAAAATATGTAACATTTTAACTTTATTTTATATTTTTTCTTTATTTATATAAATAGATATATTATTAAATTGAATATCTACTCAGCTGAATAATAATAATTTGACATTTTAAAATATTTTCTATAAATTTTATCTGTAACGTAAGTGCACTCTCCATTGCATATATGTACCTACAACAGTATTTCTATGAACTAATCGTATTACGTATTATAGTCTTTATTAACTTAGCAATATGCACTATAAGACAGGTACATAAGAACCAAATAACTTCTACAACATTGTCATACAAGTATTTTATACGTGAGGTGATAAGCAATAATGAATCTACAGTGCAAAGTGGCTGAACTAAGTAATTGATGATATATATATATATATATATATATATATATATATATATATATATATATATATATATATATATATATATATATATATATATATATATATATATATATATATATATAATTTGGTATAGACATGTACTTCTCAGAAACTATGGTTGAGACTATTCTAACTTGACAGTCAAACATAAAGAGTTGAACAACCAAATATAGTAATCCTTCGAGGCGCTGGGGGATAAGCGTACGACTGTTAAGTCGTAAGTAGTGTAACACGACAGATTGTAGGTTCGATCCCCAGTCGAGGAAATTTCTTATTTAATACTTGATTTCTTCGAGGGGAGATTATTTCTTCGCTCTGGTAATATGACAAATTGCGCTGTTCCACCAATTAACGCGCAACGCATCGTCAGTATATCAGAGATCGGAACATAGTACTTTAACATTAGGTTCCCAAGTTCCCCTTACCTACTTTACCACATGCGGGGTACGACGTGAAGTTGAAAAACAAAACATACAAAAACAATTTAAAATCTTAGGCCATTTTTCCCTTAAAAACACGATATGATTTATACATTCGTATGGGAGCCAAGTTCAATCATAGACGTCTATCGATCACGCAGATCGCTCGACTTGGCCCTCATTACAACAGTTCGTAAGCCTTCACTTTATTAATATTCGTATGGTGAACATTTAATGGATGTCACTACTAGAAATTTGATTTTACTTAGAAATGAAAGTTGTAACGGTTTTGAGTTATGCAATTTTAAGGGCTAATTCAAATAATAATATACAGAAGTGTTGAAGTAACGGAAAAAATGATTTGATATTATTAGCATCACGCTGTATCCCGCATATGGTATGGTAAGCAGAGGGAACTTGGGAACCTGGTGTTAAGATTCTCCCTTCTATTCCCCACTTATCGACGAATTTGAGTTATTACGTGTTGAGTAGCGGAACTCAACGCCGCGCTCTGCCTTCTAATATATTAAATACTTAATTTCCTCACGTTGATATTGAGCCTAAAAACTGTTTATCTCTTATATAAATAAATGTATGATAGAAATTGTTATTGTTGATATTTGTCAGATATTAAATGTGATTACTTTACATTACAACTTACTCTGAATTGCTCAATCATTAAAGCCCTACTTATCGTAAAGCCGGTGATTTATTATCGATCGTGAATATCAAGTAATTTCTATAATTGCATAGATAGCTAACATAAAATATCTAAGTGAAGGTATGCATGTTGTAATAGCGAACATTTTAAAATTATTTTTGAATCGGTTTGCAAATCGTTGACACAAAGGTAGAATGTGACGCTGAAATTCTTAATTAAACATTTATTTCTGCTTCATTGAGACGTTGCGTGTCAAGTCGCGTAATTTAACGCCGCGATTTGCCTTGTTATTGATCAAAGAAATGAAAACACTAAATATTTCATTTGCTCGAGTGAGGATCGTACCTACAACCTATAGCGTTTACAGGCATGCCTTGTGACCCTGCGCGAGGACAGGCATCTCGAACAATTATAAGTAATTTCAAATATACACATATTATATATATATATATATATATATATATATATATATATATATATATATATATATATATATATATATATATATATATTAATTCTAGGTTAAAAAATATCAATGTTCGAAAAGAGGTAATTTCGAAAAAGTTTTATTTTTTCAAAGATATATGCAACCTTCCATACTAGATCAATTTGGGAACTAGCAAACTCAGCGATTAGGCAACTATTTTCTTAAAGACAAAGTATATCTAAAAGTTAATAAAATATAAACACATCGTTCCGGTTTTCCACATTTTCCGGTCAATTTTATATTACTTAGTACTATAAGTCCATGCAGAACAAGAACGAGGCAGACAACCAAGTCATTTTTACCAATTAAATTATAAACACTTACTAAAATACCAAGTCCGTTTTGTCGTAGGATATCCATTCCAAAACAAAAAATTCTATATAATCTATGGATACAAGTCCATGGGTCTAGAAATGCATGAGTCTACAGGTCCATGGGTTTATAAGCCCATAGGTCTACAAATCCATGTTTCAATAAGTCCATGTTTCTGAAGTCCATGGGTCTAAAAGTCCATGGGTCTACAAATCCATGTTTCTGTAAATCCATGGATCTGGAGGTCCATGTTACTAAAGTCCATGGATCTACTAGTCCATATATTCATGGGATATCCACGACACGTTCGGGGGTCAGGGGTCCTCGCTCAGGGAGCTGTGGACGGGGGACTGTCAAACGCCCCATCCGGCCGAGCGTGAGTTACCGTTGGTTGTCAGTTCGTTGTCGTGATTTGACGTTTGACGGCGCGGCGTTTTACGCAAATCGGATACGAATGTGAACTGAAATAAAAATGTTATTTTAAGAAAATGGCAGTCTTAGGCATACATACATAAAACTTCACTTAAACTTATCTTCACGCTATAACCATAGCAGGGGTAGGCAGAGAGAACGGAGCGCTAAACGCTACGTTCTCGGCATACCACTTTCGCCTTGTCTACTGACAGAAACAGTATTGATATATATTTTTCTTTTCATCACTGAAAGGATCTTTATTTTTTTAGCTTCAAAAAAGGAAGCAATAGTGTTGTGACACTCCGTTCCTCACTTTCCCACAACAAGACATTGCGTATTGATTGTCTTTTTACTAGAACGTAGAAATGAAACGTCTAAATATGGAAATTTCCCAAATGGGCATCGAATCCGCATTAAGTACGTCTACAGTCGTTGCGCCATTATTGCCTCAAATAATGAATACCAAAAGATTTAAATATCAAACTCACCACAACAACAGCAAAGAGCAGGCCAATAGAGAATCCGGCGAGAACATCGCTCCAGTGGTGTTTGTAATCGGAGACCCTCGTCATGACGGTGTACCAGGCCATCATGATCAGTACGAACTGCATGCCGTGGCGGAGGAGCTTAGATCCGCGCCACGTGAACCGCTTGTGTAGGTACATCTGTAATGAGAAAGTTGTTATTATTATATTTTTATTACTTACTTGATTTTTTTTTATTTTTTTAGCTTCCCGTATATGAAATCTTGAGTTAAGACACTTAATTTTTCACGTTGTATAGGACACATGGCAGGGTAGCTAGAGAATAATTGGGAACACTAGTTAAGACACTCCGTTCCACCGAATTTCTGGCATTGCGCATTGAGTGGCAGAATCTAACGCCGCGCTTTGCTTTATTACCAGAGAAATGAAATGAAAATATCAAATATTTCATTTCCTCGAGCGGGGATCAAACCCACAATCTGTCACATTTACAATAAGACGCTTGTCTTGTGTCTTGTGTGTGTTTATATATACAAATATACACATATATATATATATATATATATATATATATATATATATATATATATATATATATATATATATATATATATATAT
>DWMZ01006040.1:0-10555 GCA_018249855.1 Eueides tales michaeli | reverse complement strand
AAACAGCTTTTTGTATACAGGAACCGATCAACCCTTCTCTTTTGCAAAATACTTTCAACTGTATGTTTTCATGTTTTGCTTCATTGTTTGACGACGCGACCAGCTGCGCGGACGCATAAGGAATTCATTTGATATATTTAAATATATTTTATATACATATAAAAAATATTAGTACTGTGTTCTTCTGTGATTTGTGTGTGCTGTGATTGTATATAGTGAATATATTATGTAAGTTCTTTTTATATTATTTTTTTTAATATTTTCAATAAATTTTCCATAAATGATTAATTTTACACTGAAAACATATTTAATGGTCAAAGATATTTGGTAGAACAGAGGCACAAATGTGCGATTGTAAACACGACTGGTCGCAGGTTCGATTCCCGCTTGAGGAAAAAAATCGTTAGTATTTCATTACTTCTCGCTGACAACGAGGCAAAGTGCGGCGTTGAGTTCCACCACTAAACACGCGTTGCCTTTATAATTCGAAGAAAAATGAGTAACGGAAGTATGCTAAAAAGTACTTAGTTATCAAAGTAGAAAAAATAAAATATAGCATAACACCGAATTTTGTTTGTTGTGAACATAAAACTAATTGTCCTAATGGCAAAATAAATATTTTGATTCAATAAGGAAAGTATCGATATACTAAATAAAATATTACAAGAAATAATCCAATACATACATACAATTTCATACAAAAAAAAAACTAAATAACAACGGTATGGTATCATAACGTTATATATGCTTTATTTTAACAGGTTTCGAACAGGTTGCCAAAATGTTTTTAATATATAACTGTAAAAGCGACGGTTGCGAATTCGATTTTTGATTAGTACAATAAATTATTTTTATATCTTCTATACATGCTATACACCATTATACAAGTAATATATCGAAAATTAAACAGAAAATGGAGAATGGAGTGTTTTTATTTTATATTCCGTCTGCTTTACTTTTTTCGATGTCATTTTTAAATTTTTATTTGACTACCCGATAACTTCTATATACACCGAACAAGTGGTAATAATATATTTTTTTTAATTCCAAAATAGGCACTGGCATTAGAAGATATCATCACTTATAAGTTATATAATAATCATTAATTTCATTAACTGGTTTTTAATTACCCTTACATTAAAGTAATTTAAATAATAATTGGCTTGAGTTCATACATATAAGCATAGTCTAACGTCGTTCTTTTTTTATATATATATTTGTCTTATATAAACGCCCTTAATACATTTTAAGTACATCTTGGCTCAGTGGAATAGGCTCTGGCTGTAAAAGCGGTAATTGCGTCTTCTATGCTCATCAATTCAAATTTTGGCCTGGCTTTCTTTCTTGGGAGTATAAAAGTCTGTAGTTCCTTTATTCGCACGGAGTGGGTGGTGGTGATTACTTCCCATCAAGTGACCCGACTCATCATATTTATAAAAAAAAGTTTCGCAATTTGTACGTATTCCGCTCATGACAGGGAAGTCAGATGGAACCTGGGACTCTAGTATTCATATATTCTGGTTCCATTAGGGTACTTTCGTTCCCTACTTTCTGCCGAATTGAGGCATTGCTTGTTTTGTAGCTGAACTCAGCAATTCGCCTAACGTGGCACATCTGGTAACGACCAGATTGAGAAAAGGAAAATATTTATTATTTTTATTTTTTAGAGTTGCAATCGAATCCACGTACGTAGTTATATTTTTACTTTTATTACAGAAAATTCTAATTATGATATCAGAATGATATATGTATATTGTTAATATTGATAAGATCTTTGGTAGACAGCCTACCCGTGACCACAGATTACTGTAAACTGTTCGAAACGTCGAGTTTGCAAAAATGTTTAAAATTCAAACGCGATTAATCCGGTTAAAATTGTTTCATTTAAAATGTTAATATTATTTTTTATCGTCAAGTTTTATTGAAATAGCATATGTGTCATTTATCTACATGTCGAAGGAAACCTTTTTTGCATATTTTACCTGTATTTTATTGACCTACTGTCAATAAAATACAGGTAAAATATGCAAAAAGGTTTCCTTTTAATCGTAAGTAACATTATGTATTTAACATAACGTTACTAATCACTTATGGTTAACTTCAGATTTATTTAGCGTTGGTTACAGTTTCAACGTCTTCATAGACGTAATGAGTTGTACGTCATGTAAATATTTCATTTTTTTTTATATTTAACATATATATTAGAAAAATGAAATAGTAAACGTAAAAGAACTTGAGGCCTGTCGTGGCGCAGCGGCACAAGCGTGCGACCGACAGGTTGAGGGTTCGAGCCCCATTCGAGTAAATGAAATATTTAATATTTTCTACTTAAATATTTAATGCTTCGTTTCTTCGCTCTGGTAATAAGGCAAAGCGCGGCGTTGAGTTTCGCCACTCAACACGCAATGCCTCAAATTCGGCGGAAAGTGGGGAACGGAAGTGGAACGGAGTGTCTTAACACTAGGTTTCCAAGTTTTCTCTGCCTACCCTACCATATGCGGGATACAGCAAGTTGTAAAAGAATGTATTTCTATATTTATATATTATATAAACTGTGTATTGTATAAAACAACTGCGTTTTAAAAGCGTCATTTGAAATTCATAAAAATCATAATCGTGTGCTTAATTACGTTTAGACAATACTTTGTAATGGATATTAAATTAATATTTTATTGTTTTTAATTTCCTGTATATATATATATATTCGACGTCATCGTACGCGTTGACTGAAGGTTCAAATACTTCTGAATGAATGCTTATCTATTCTTTTCATACATGGAAGGGTAGGCAGAAGGGACCTGGAAACCTAGCGTTAAGACACTGTTCTGTTTCTCACTTTCAGCCGAATTTGTGGCATTGCGTACTGACTGGTGGAACTCAACCAGAGCAAAGAGATTAATACATAAAGTATTTTAATTAAAATATTAAATATTTAAATTGAAAATATTAAATATTTTATTTCCTCCGGGATCGAACCCACAACCTGCGCTTACAGTCACGCTGTGCCCCTGCGCCACGACTGGCAACAAGTTTCCTTCTTTTATATATATTTTTGATTTTGACGTATACGATATAACATTGTGTGATCTTTATTTATTTTTTAAGTTAATTTACACTTGAACAGCTACTATTTCTGATTTAATTCATTTTAATTCAAATTTGAATCATTAAGAACCGAAGGTTGGTGAACGTAGTAAGCAGGAGACAGAGTCGTCTTGTGCCTCCTTTATTGTAGTTTCACGCTGGACTCCCAAGTTCTCTTTGTTCTGCTATGCCCCGTGCATAGAATCAGGAACTCTAATGTTAACGTATTCCATTCTCATTAAGATACTTTTGTTCTCCTCTTTCCTCTCTTTTGTTTTTTTATGTTTCTTTCATTATCAGATTGAGGAAATTAAAAAATCAATTTATTTTAAAACAAAAGAAACCCACAACCCATCCCTACATTGTTTGATTGAACGCGCTAGGTTCGTATTTTACTTTATACGAGTATAATTATTTTATTAACTCAGCATCTCTCAAACAAAATATAATAAATGTACTTAATTGTTTTCATAATAATTATTTTCATGTAATTGTCATAATAAAGTCGACAATTTATATATATTTTATTGTTTTAAGCATTTTATTATTATATGACTTTTAAATTCATTTTTCAATAAAATACCTAAGTGGCGCAGTAACACAGCGTTGGATTGTAAGCACGACGTTTATGGGTTCATATCCAATATGGAGCAGTGAATTATTGAATATTTGCATTTCCTCATACTTTTAACAAGACGAAGTCCTGAAAATTGGGCAATGCATTGGGAACGCAGTTTCCTGACACTTTTTCTTCAGCCTAACCTTCTAAGTACAGCGTCTATATAAATAATAAAAGTACACTTTTTTAATTGATTAGATAAAATATGTGACAATTTTCAAGCGTTTTACGAACATAAATAAGTGTTATTAATGTTTAGACACGCGGCAGCGTGACAAGCCGAGTTCAAGCAAAGCTTTATATATCAGTTTATCTTTACGTTTTTTACCTAAGTATGTATCATTAATTGATATGCTGTTCATATAACACAAGATATAATAAGTATCAGGAAAATATTACAATTATATACAATATCAGTATATACTATATACTTTTCCTGGTTAGATAAAAAATTTGAATGCAATTTTAAAATTGTTAATTTTCTAAGGTCAGTTTGCCTTTACGATTATTTTTACGTAGATTACCTGCCCGTAACTTACTTTGTGTGAAAGTATTGATCCTTCCAATATAATTTCTGCGGATCAGACGTAATTATTAAATAAACAAAACCACACCCACAATGCCCCGTGAGGATTGGTAATGTACTTAATACTAAGTTCCCAGGTTCCCTCTGCCTATTCTGCCATGTGCGGCATACGAAAGTCAAAATAGGCAGAGGGAGTATTAGGACAATATTACATACATATTATTATACACCATTATATAAGTAAAGTGATCAGTCTTCTTATTAGAGTGTTCTAATTAAAATAACAGTCAGTTCCCAAATGGAAATTGAATCCACAACCACGTTTATACTTTACAGGTATTCGTTGCCTCAATCGGCTACGTCAGTATGACATCATAAAAAATTATTTCCCTCTCGTACTTCAACTTTGGAAAATGTGAATAACCTACATTAACAATACTAAACTAAAGTATAAATTTGTTTTTGATTCATATAAAATATTCATTCTGTATAAGAAATGAAATATATATTAAATATTATATTTTAAATTATCAGTATATAGACCCCAACCAAATCAGTTCCAATTTTCAATTTTTACGTTATATAAAGTAGTGCAGTCACACTAAAACTTATGAAAAATATAATAGAATTTTTCGAGTAAATATTTTTGTTGTTATTAAGTAGCAAAACAGTAGTATATTCTTCACTCTCAAGAAGGAAACCCCATAACCGTCGTCTTTACAATAAATAACTTTTCCATTGCATCACGACGGCCTCATAAAATAACATGTTAAATATTGCTTATAAAAGAAACACGAAATTATATAACCACAACCTTAATAAAAAATCAATTTATTATAAAATAAATTAAAATATTTAAGTGTTGATGAAATTGTTTCCATTTTCGTTTTTGATACCACTTATAAGGTAAGAAGTTATATAAAACAATACTTAAGCAATCTCAAAGTATGTATGTTGTAACTTAGTGCATTATTTATCGATGAGATAAGATCGATGTTTTTTTCATATAATTTATTTCCTGAGATTTTTTTTCACGTTTTCTTTAAGAAATTAGGAAATTTTGGATGGAAAACGAACATGTTTAAATTTTACGTTCCCCACTATCCGCCAAATTTGATATATTGTACGTTGAGGGCTTGCACGCTTGTGCCCTGCGGCTCAGACCTCCAAACAAACTAATCTCAATAGCACCATTATAGTAAAGAAAAGTATAAGAAATACTTTAGAAGCATCTATTAAACAATTTAATTTGTCTAAAATGAAAGGCGGAATTACACATAACATTTTGTTACTTCACAATCATTACTATTTTTAAATTGTACGTTACGTAAAATCTTTTTATTTTTTTTTTAAGTTACATTCTAAACAAATGCGCATGTATCATTCACTTATCATACAATAGACATGGGGAACCTGGGAACCTTGCGTTAAGACATTTCATTCCCCACGTACCGCCTATTATTAGATATATTGCGTGTTGAATGGCGGAGCTTAAAAGCACGAAACAGAGCAAGAAAAAGAAAATAATTAATTCCTCCAAGCGGGTATCGAGCCCATGACCGTTACTTGGCCGAAATTAATTAAGAGCATTTTGTTATAAAACGGCTTGTACAAAGTTTGTTTAATAAATTTTAACATGAGATTATTAATAATTAACATTAAAAATAACATTTTCATATAAGGTACGAGTACGTGTGCAATTTTTTATTTCAATATATATTATATATAAAGGCCGGACTTTCCCGTAGCCTCGATCGAGTACAGCCTTGTGCCAGATCGGCAGAGGTCGTTCAAAATTACTCGTCATCAATGTTAATGCCATTTGAAAAAATAGCATGTTTTTAAGAGAATTGGATAAAATGACAGGGGAACATAGATAAACTTAAAAAAAAATTCAAATAATTTATTTAATATAAATGTCTTTGGGACTATGCCTAGCTAGCTTTTGTTGTTACGCGCAGGTTGTAGGTTCGATTCCATTTGGGGTATTGAATTATTTTCGTTTTCTCGATGAAACAAGTGTGTGTGTGTATGTGTGTGTGTGGATCGAAGTGTTTTTATTGTTCTATATGTCTGTGACACTTCCTGTCGCCACTTTTCTCCAAATACATGTTGTATGTTGAGTAGCGGAACTGAACGCCGCGCATACGTCATAAAATATTTGTAACGTAAAAGAAATTAAACCTTTTTGGTATTTAAATATCTTAATCTCATATTAATATGATATTATTTGAAAGTAAACCGTTTTGGAGATTTTCGTATTGTAGAATGACTAATACATGAATAATTTAATGATACGATAGTGACAGCGTGGGGGCTACATACTCGTATATAAAGCGGCCAAAGTGTAGGTTAATAGTAAATTGAACTGACATTTTTAAATAAATACTTTTTTATTCGCAATACATTACCACGATTTACGATAGTGGGAGTGAGTGTTTATTCTTTCACGCTGTATCCCTTATATGGGGATAATAGGTAGTCAAAGGGAACCAAATGATAAAATTCCGTTCTACACGTTCAGTTTATTGTTCACATAGTGTATAAGTGGCTTATCGCAACGGAGAGTTTTATCACTACGAGTATAAGGTCTTAGCAACTCGTTCAATTATTTTATAACAGCAGCTTCACATATCCGTTCTTCGCACATAGCAGGAGGGAATTTGCGAATCTAGTGTTAAGACACTCCGTTCCCATTTAGACATTTCCGTTTCCAATTGAATAAATTATTAATATGTGATATAAAATATTATCTATTCAATACTAAATTCATTAGTCATACATAAATAATAATTATTCACGTTGGTTTTTACGACCAATATAAAAAGTTGTAATTGCTTGAAATTTACTTACGTAT
Source organism: Eueides tales michaeli (assembly GCA_018249855.1). NCBI lineage: Eukaryota > Metazoa > Arthropoda > Insecta > Lepidoptera > Nymphalidae > Eueides > Eueides tales. Next base: position 3,469 of record DWMZ01006040.1, on the reverse strand, counting down.
GTTCGTCCGGCAGCTATCATATATTAAAAGTTTTTACATATAATCTATTCTATATTATAATAATATTTCTCATGTTTGTATGTATGCAAACAACTCATTGACTTCAATGCGTTGCCTATTAGTGACCTCGCATTACTAAACCGTCAGTCTATGTCTGACATTTAATGCTTGCAATCAATGAATGCATTTGTGCCTGAGGTTGCCGGGTTCCTAAGGTTCCCCGAGACACCCAGTTTCCCTGATGTTCACATGGTTTTCAATGAAGACGGGTACCCAAAGTTCCCTGAAGATCCCAAAGTTCCCAATGATACCAGGTTCCCAAGGTTCCTTGAGGTTCTCTGAGATTCCCAAGCTTACCAGGGTTCCGGGTTTTCTAGTAAAATATAAAATTGTTGTACAATACCTATACATTTCACCTACCTCCATTGTTACATCATCTTTCACTGTATTGAATGTATGTTATGAAATCATAACTTTATTTCGATAATAACAATATTGTTATTGATGGAGTGATTAAAGGAACTACTGGGCTCGATTAGGGAACAAATAACACAATTTTTTTTTTGTTTTCTTTCTGCTCATCTGTCATTCCAATTAAAAGTTGCGAATATGTATGCATTGCTTTTGCTGAAGTTAGTATGGAATTTGCTATATAGTGCATTTCCCATGAACCTTCAATAGTGAAATTTGGCATGAAATGAGAATTCACAATACAAAAAAGGCAAAAAATGTGGAAAACGAAAATTGATATGTATTTCATAAATAAAAACGTATAAAAAAACATATATTTGAAATATTTCTTTTACAAAATGAATGCAGTTTTGACAAACACTTATCTATTGTACTTCCCGTTGACCTTATATTCTGAAAAAAGAAAGAAAGCTACGGTAGGCGAGACCCACTCGCACTTGACCAGTTCTTTTTAAATGTTGATTCATTTGATCATAATAATGAGCTGAACTAATCGCAAACAAAATGTCCGGAACGGACAAATGGGAAAATAAAAAAAACTCAGTGTAGCAATTTTAACTTCATAGACAACAAGGTGGGATTAGCTTAAATAAATTTTTTATTTCAATTTCATGTATAAAAAAGCAACTTCACAGCTTTTTCCTGTCCAAGCATAGTAGGTAAGACGAATCTAGTGTTAGACTCCGTTTCTCCATTTCTAGAAGATTGAGTGTTTAGTGGCGGAATTCAACACCGCACTTAGTCTAATTGCGATATGAAAATATTTCACTCACACAGTGTATTACGAGTCAATGCTTAAAAAACTCAACCACTTCTAGGCTCATTTGATTAAATTACGATATCTGGTAAGCTTTCTACGGTATTTTTTTTTTAGCCTCACGCTGTATCCCGCACGAGGCAGATTAGACAGAGGGAACCCGGGAACCTAGTGTTAAGACACTCCGTTCCACTTTCGTTCTTTCCGCCGCATTACAGACATTGCGTGTTGAGTGCCGGAACTCAACGCCGCGCTTTGTCTTACTACCTATTATTTTTTTGTAATATTTTATTAATTTTTATTTACAATTTGAGTGCGAAATTTATTTCACTTTATTGAACAAAGGTATAATAACAATAATAAACATACATTTAAATAGATTATTGTCGCCTTTACTTAAATACACATAAATTCATATAAAACCATTAAAATATTTATTATTTTATTATATAGTACGCAACACAATAAGCAACGTATACGCTAAAAAACGATTTGAGACACATTTTTTAAAATATCTTACATTTGCCACGTTTCCCGTAATTAAAAAGTATATTTTATGTTTTCTTACTCACCACACCGTTGTGGATTCAAATTCAGAGAATTATCTACAGGTATTATATGTTTTTCCCCGATCGTGAAAATTTTAGAGCTTAAGGAAACTGAATTCCAATGACTATAGCCTGAAATTTTGTAGTAATATAATATCATCTAGGAAGAGCTCGAAGTGATGCACGGTGTGACTCATTTTAGTATTTCCTGTTACTAGACACAAAAACACTTATTCTATAATTATAGAAACAATGAGAGTTAAGTGGCGTAATTCTACGCTGACTTTTTAGAATAAAACTCAGTAATAGAATAATGAAAGTAACCGTAGTCCCACTATATTGTATTACCAGACTGAGCTACTGTGCTAACATGTGTCAATTTATTTAATTCCTAAGTTTGATGTTAGCAATTAGCAAGTAGAGGAAACCTGTTCTTGAGACCCTCTTATTCCCAACTTCCTGCCGAAATATTTTAGTACATTGCGCGTTGTTCACGGATATCAACGCTGCTTTTTTAACCCGTGGCGTAAAATATCGGCTGATATAAGTATGATCTGTCTATCTGTGGCACTGTAGCTTCTGGATGAATAATTCAATTTGAATGCAGCTTTTTTAATCAAAAGCTTTGTTCATCTTGGTGGTACTTAGCTACGTTTTGTGAAAATTTGATTAAAAGTTCCAAAGCTATAAGCTATATAATGCAGTATACATTTTTTTGGACAACAATTTGCAAAATTTTAAATATTGTTTATTGTTGTTACCAGTGCAATTGAATAAAAAATAAATAAACATTCTCTAAAGTGAATAATTAGTCCACAATGTCGTGCTTACAGTCCCATATATAGATATCAACCACATTGTAAGATATAATCTATATATAAAAGTATATATTACATTCATACATGTAGGTCTCAAAGAACCGGATCTCTTTGTACCTCCAACCATTTTTTGTGACTGGTGTAAAAAAAAGCAACAATTGCAATGCTCTATACCAAAAGCTGATTAAATCTTAAATATTTTAAATGTATTGCATTTAATTGAGTTTTATTTTACAAAATGCTATTTAACAATAATGAAATGCACAATTTTTCCACGTATAGGTAGACAATATCTAAATTAATACGTTATACTTGTTTTTTTTTTTAAATTTACACTATTTCTGCACATTTCGGCGAAATATTTTAAGAGAATAAGAAAAATAAAAATGTTTTCTCGACCTGTTATTATTATACTGTTAGAGAGGGAGCGGGAGACCTCGGTTGACCTTCGAAAACACAGTATCTACGATACTGGAGGAAGGTCACGTAAAAAGTATGAGGACCCCCCGGAGAGCATGTATGAAGAGGTTAACGACAGTGGGCGAGGCGAAAGAGGTATGCCGAGACCGTAGCGTTTGGCGCTCCGTTCTCTCTGCCTATAGGCATATAGCGTGAAGCTAAGTAAGTAATTATACCTATATACTAAGTTATTATACCACAACCACTCCAGTCAGATGTTGTCCCTCTACGGCATAGTTGTGAGGTGAACTAGAATAATTCCAAGTATATTATATTGTTAGTTAGGAAATTAAAATAATTTAGTTCCTCGAGTAGGAATCGTACCCACAACCGTCTAACTAAAAGCGGAAGTATCAAATTTTATGAGTACTTTATTATATTATTCTAATAGTAAAATGTTTAAATAAGGAAAAATG
>DWMZ01006039.1:0-10556 GCA_018249855.1 Eueides tales michaeli | reverse complement strand
GTCACTTTTAACAAACGGTAGCTGACGTGAATACTAGAAGTAGTCAGAGCACGTTCTTTATACGAATACAGCCGTAGCTCCTGTCTGCTCTATATAAACGTATTTTAAAATATGAGTCCATTGCAATAGTATAGCGTCAGATTGTGGCGTTTTCCTTGTGGGATCAATTCACATTCGGGCGAAAGAATTAATTGCATTATATAAGTGAGAAGAGAAAACGTGATGTTGCATTCCTTTACTGAACACGCAATGTTAAATATATTCAATTGGCAAAAGTTGAGAAGCAGAGTGACTTAAAATGTTGTTTCTTCTGCATATCATAAGGAAACAGTTGGAAGCTAAAATATTTGATAATTCAATATATGCGTCTTGAACCGTATGCATGTCAAAATATCATTGGAAGCTATATTTTTTTGTGGCAATGATTTTTGAATTTTAATATTATAGCTAGCGATATTTAACCACCGCATATACGCTAAGTGGCTGAGACCAAATAATCTATGTCAATGACGAGATAAGATCAAATGGTTTCAGTGAAGCAGTTTCTTAACACCAGGTATCATCACCTGTTATCAATTCGTCTGCATCTCTTTTGTGTTTAACAAATCGTTTATCATATCGTTTATCAAAAAAAAATTGGCGGAAAGTGTGGAACAGAAGTGGAACGGAGTGTCTTAACACTAGGTTCCCAAGTTCCCTCTGCCTACCCTCCCATGTGCAGAATATAGGGTGAAGATGAAAAAAAACTCTACCTAGGGTACAACGTGAAGCTTAAAAAAATGATGTTATCTCTATCTGCCTTGCCATAAAAGAGATGCAGCGTGCGTATTATAGATACTGTGTTTTTGAATATCAACCTTGGTCTCCCTCTCCCTCTCTTACCACTCACTTTTCCCTCACAAATCACTATAATTAATACCACTATTATTCATTATATTTACGAAATTTGTAATAATCACTCTACGTTATAAGCTTTTAATCCAATTTATCGTCAATCTCACCCCTTTGTGTGATGCCGGACATAGTTTCCACGTGATAGCTCGGTAAATCATCTGCTGTGTAGGCATCAATGCTTCTATTAAAGCCCTTTAATAAAAACAACAACTTCATTATATATCAAAATTTATAATATAAATAAAATAATTTGCAGCGTTGAAAAATCGGCAGTGCTTAGGAAATTGGATATTTAATCTTTCCCTCTGCGTTCTCTTGTGATTGTTTGCTTAGAAAAAATCAATATAGTTGATTTTCCCTTCTCTATACACAATACTTCAAATTCAGCAAAATATATGTATGTGAAAAATAGCGTGAAACTATGTACTGATATAGACGTCTTCAACTGCAACAAGACATATAAATTTAAAAACGTATAAAACGTAAACGTTTTCCAAGAGGCGCAGGTTCAAATCCTGCTTCGTCCAAATTTTTATACGTTTTTAAATTTAGTATTTTTCTTTCCTAAGTGTGGAATAACACTTTAAAAATAGTAAAAATAAAGACATATAAGTATAGTAATTTTGACTACATTGGCTCTCAATTCAGAACCTTGAAGTTATACCCATGAGACTCCCACTACAGAAACATTTTTTTAGCTTAACACTATATCTCACATAAATCTGGGAACCTAAGCTTACGACATCTTATTAAGATACTTCCTATTTTTCACCAATTTTTCGATTTCAAATGGCGGAACTCATCGCTGCGGTATACACTGCCTCTACCGGACTTTACCAGATTATTAAATATTTCATTCCCTTGAGTAGAAATCGAACCCACAACCAATCGAGTCACTTTTTGTGCCACTGGACCACGACAAATTCAACTAAAAACATATATTTTAAAAACAATTCCCTTTGATTGTTGTTTAGATAATATCAGACTACTGTAAAAAACTCCTTCACGGATCAGTGGTCTAGACTTATTGCCACAACAAAATAAACCTTTTATAAATAAAATTCAAGTTTAAACTATTTGAAAATCGAATTTGTTTTATTTATTTTACTAGTTTTAATTCATGACTTCGCCCGCGTGGTCGTAGTAACTAAAAGTTGTGTAGTATGGCGATTTAAATTGAAACCTGGTATAGCCTAAAATACTCCGATAAATTACCACTATTTTTTGAGCTTCACGCTGTATCCCATACATTGCGGGGTAAGAAAAGGGAACTTGGGAACCTAGTGTCATGACACTCCGTTCCTATTATGACACTTCTGTTCCTCATGTTCTGCCGAATTTGAAGCATTGAGCAGTGCAGAAGCTGCAGTGTGGCGTTGGTACCAAACCGGACGAAAAATACCAAATTATTTGATTTCCTCATGTGGAACCGAACCCACAACCTGTCCTGTTCACAATACCACGCTTGGGACCCTGTGACACGGCTGGCCACATTTAGACTAATTAAAACAAAACTTTGTGATTCAAATTATTTTCTGAGATTAATGTTTTTACATGTACAAACTGAAACTAAATAATTTTAAATGAAATACTTTTAAACGGATTAATCGCGTATATTGATTTTAACATATTTTTGGAAACCCGACGTTTCGAACACTTTACAGTAGTCCGTGGTATTTGACCACGGACTAGGAGGAAAAGATATATCCCTAAAATGATTCGCGAGTACAGTCCGTGGTATTTGACCACGGACTACTGTAAAGTGTAACGTCAATATACGTGATTAATCCGTTTAAAAGTGTTTCATTTAAAATGTGTAACAATCGCGAAAATCAAAATTGCTATTATGAAATTAAATAATTTTTAGTTTCATAACATTCTTTCATACTATATTTCTTTAAAAACTGTACGTTACATTGTATAGTATCATCTTATCCTGATTCCACAGAATGCTATTAAAGACAAGCTTTACATAAGGCTTTTCACATCGAATTTATATATATTTTTTCCACAAAGTATACTTATTACTTAAGCTGAAGGAATTTGAATAAGGAAAATGGTGTCAGAGATGCTCACTTAATAGGTTTACATCGCAAGTGGATTATGAGAATGAACGTGTCAATACATACATTTTATGTAGAATAAACAGAAGTTGGTGATGCTTCACTTTGTTTTATTTATTTCAAATATTATATCAATTTTCATTTAGCGTGAGATATTATCTGTGACTTTCTATAGTCTAATAAAAGTAAATAACATATGTGTATGAAAAAAAGCATATATAAAAAAAACAGCGTAGTCTCATAGCATATGTTATGCACATATGCTATGAGACTACGCTGAATATTACTTTTCTGATTTTATGCTGTATCCTGCCTGTAGCAGGTGGGACCTAATGGGAACTTGGGAACCTGATATTAAGATACTCCGTTCTCCCAAAGACTATGCATCTACTACATCAAGTTTGATAAACTCTACATCCTCGCTAGAAGGTAAAGATATATCCCTAGAATGATCCGCGAGTACAGAAAGGTAACAGGTTGCGGGTTCGATCCCCACTCGAAGAAACTTTCTTTACAGTTAATATTGAACATTTTCATTTTCCACTAGTAGTTTCTGAGATTGCCGAATTCAAAAAAATAAACCCTTCAACTTAATGATACAAGTGTAGATTTGTGTAGAAATTCATACTTGTATAGATTTTAGAAGCGAAAAGAATTAGTTTCTCGCATACTTGCAGTCGTTATACCAATACTTAGCAAAAGGAACGTAATGAAAAATCACTCCGTTTCCCATTCATCCTCATCCAAATTTAAGACATCGCGTTACGTAACTTAACGTCGCGCTGAGAAAATAATATTATATACATTAGATTTAATATTAGGTACATATCGGCCCCGTTTATCCGCACATCCCTAGATCTATATGATATATACTTTATCATATTATTTTGATTTGACGCCGGGGCAAGGGTCGTAATATATTCGTGTTTTATTGCTTAGGTCGCCGTAAAAAGGTGAAAGTTGTAGCCTTATGTTATTGTTATAGCTGCATTTGTCATTGATTTTAGATATATTTATTATCAAATTTGTAGATCATGAAGGCTTTTGTGGTGTAGTGAGAAGGGTGTGGGTTCGGTGCACATTTGGGGGAACGATTTTGCCATTTAATACGTGCTGTCTTGTAAATTGGATGGAAATTCGGACGACAAAGTGTGACACGAGGTTCCTTTCAACATCCTTTTATAATATATTATGTTGAAAAGCGTTAACTGTCATTTTATAATTACTTATCAATAAAATGTGAAAAAATTTAGAATATAAGAAATTATAAAAAGTTTTAGTATACTTTATTATTATTTTTTAAAACTTATAACCTAAGTATATATTTATATATGACATTTATTTATCTTGTTATAAAGCACATTTAAATTATATAAACACAGCAGCACATATAAATCATTCAAAAAATTGTTCAAATTTTCATAACGTAATTTCGATCTAATAAACTAGAATAAACAAAAAGTATTCCTAAATAATATATGCAACTAACCTACGATAGGCGAACTGAAATTCAACTAAAGCGTGTTTATTTAAAATTACAGCCATTTCACTCGATTACGTGTGAAAACGGAAATGGGAATCGTAGACACCTTGGCCCGACGAGACTCATTCAGACCTTGTATGCGACGTTAGTAGAATTCCTCTCACGTGTCTACATACTGGGTACTGGATATTTTACTCTGCACTTTTTTTGAAAGTGGTATAGAAATTATATTGTATAGGAATATGGTATACTGAGGCTTGTCGTGGCGCAGGCATAAGCGTGTGTCTGTAAACGCGACAGACTGTAAGTTCGAGTGGGGACTCGAGAAAATGAAATATTTAATTATTTAATGTATTCATTGCTAGCAAGGTAAAATGCGGCGTTAAGTTGCATCAGTCAACACGCAATGCCCCCAATTTGTCAAATTGGGGAACAGAGAGTGTCTTATTACAAGGTTCCCAAGTTCCCTTTGCCAGCAGTTCCATGTGCGGGATACAGCGTGAAGCTGAGTGAGTGAATATGATATATAAATTTTGTAATATAAAAGTTCTATATGTCTATGGTTTTTACTCTTGAACCCCCCGTGTTTTTCACGTAACCGTCCTCCAGTTACGTCGATAATACCAGAAGTTCAACTGAGTTCTCCGCTTTCTTTCTTCTTTCTAATAGTTCAGGCTTTGTAATTTGAGAATTTCATTTTAATGCGCTTTGCATGATTTTGGTTATCAACCATATATCTAGGCTTAAAGTCTTTCAATTATATACTGACTATTAATATCTTCGTTTTTGTGAATAAATATGGACTAGCACACACGTATTAGCTCTACATTTTTAAATTAATTTAAAATACACTACTTTTGTACAACAAATTTGTGACATATATTAAATTGCAAATGAATGTCTGGAAAGCCTAAACGATAAATTATATCGTTGTTCTAACTTCTACTGATAGGAAAAAAGTTCATTGAGCTCATATACTAAGCCAAATACGCATTGGTTTGTAGTAATTTGATATTATTGTAAGCCCAGACATGATTGAACACGTCGACTTCCTAGGATAGGTTGTTTTAAATTAGTAAAGATTTATGTGCCTGCTGAATGGCAGTGTCCAGATGTCAAAATGTAGAATTATAATCAAATAAAATGGATATTATAATTGAATACCGCGGCAATTATTCACCACTCAGTGTCTCAATTCTACGGGATGTGGGGGACGCAAGTGTCTTAAGGGGAATCAAGTGTCTTAACACTAGGTTCCCTAAGTTCCCACGATCCCTTTGCTGAGTGCGGAATACAGTGTAAATTTAAAACAATTTTCAAATAATTAAAAAAAATAGATTAAATTGTAAAAGCAGGAAGGTATATTTTTTTCATTTCACACTGTATCCCGCATACAGCTAGATAGCCAGAGGGATATTTTTTAAGAGTTTGCTAGTTGAGTGGCGTCATAATTTTCCCGAATCGAAATTGAACCTATGACCATAAGATTTACAGTCTTACACAGTCTTATTTCAGCACGATAGTTTCAATTTATATAATATTGACATAACAATTCTAAATTTTTCATAAAGAATATATGAAAATAAAAACACTACGGCACTGTTTTGGGCGGTACCTTTGGACCGGAAATGAAAGTCAGTATAGACACCTGCCTGACCCGGCGCAAAATATTCACAATTTTGAAAGCGTTATTCGATATTAGAGACCGTTTGTGCTTTTATATAATGTGTATATGTGATAATTTACGTGGGATTAGGAAGATTTTTGTGTAGCATAATGCTTTTTATCATACATCAGGGGAAGGAGAGAGTACATATTGTTAAGATACTCTCCTTACCTTTTTTTAGATCAGTTTTCGACTTGCTTAAATAATTTAATTCATAAGAAACGTTTCTTTTGTCTTTCTTGTATCGAGATATAAAGCGTCTTATTGTAGCGTCGTGAGAGAGGACTAAAGGCCATATTTTTTAAGGCTAGTACGAAATAATATTAACATTATTATAAAATACTGATCCCGTTGAAACAGTATCTGTATTCAATTTTCTTTTGGGGGAATTTTCGTTTTATTACTTTGGAGAAAAATAATCTGGTGATAAAGGTAGAGTAGCGTCGAGTAAAGAGTAGTGTCTTAACACTATGTTCCCCTTATCATATATTACGTGAAGCTAAGAATAGAAATAAATATTTATATGAAAATATTACTTTAAGTGGAAATGAAACTCACATCTAACGTATTATCGCCGGTTCTTTCTAAACTGCCGTAATGACTTCTAATTATACTGAAGTTACCTTAATTATTAACGTAATTATACGAAACAGCCAAAAAGTATCTACTTTGTAAAGAAAAAAAATACTTGGCAAATGAGCGAAACTCGCATTATAACAAAACGAGCCACAGGAGGTTCATATTAAAAGAAATACAAATAAACACGTAAGCCTAAAACGGTTCTGTATAATAATTTAATTTTTGTATTATTTTATATTTTTGCTGATTATATCAAAAAAATATGGTAGATAAAATTACGACTATGGATATGAATCCAACTAGGGGAGTGAATTATTTTCAATTTCTCGCTCTTGTAACAAGACAAAATGAGGCGTTGAGTTATGTCACTCAATACGCAATGCTCAAACAAATTGGTGGAAAGTCCCTTATTTTACGGAGTGTCTTACCGAGTTTCCTAATAAGCTACCTCTACCTTTTCTACTTTGTGTAGGATACAACGACGTGTTGCTAAGAATACCTTAAAAATATTCTACTACATAAACATTTATACTAACCACTTCAAACCCTTAGTTGACAAAAATGTTATTTCACACCTATCGTTACGGGCCCCTAAGAAAGAATTTTAAATGATAAAGCCTACATTGTCGCTTCAAGGGTGCATGGATGACCTCCGAGAGTAAATATATGGTGTAGAGCGAGTCCTAACGAGTACTAACGAGGTCTTCCCGTGCCTTCCCGTAATGATTTGAACCTTTTTTTCTAAATATAATACGTTATGTCATTGTTAGTGAGGAACGGAAGATTATGGGAACGAAGTGTCTTAACACTAGTTTCTCAGATACTCTCTATCTCTCCTGTTATGTGCGGGATATATAGACGAAAGAAACGTTATCCATATAGGCGTAGTCGCAGTGTCGCGTGCTACATTAAAAGAATAAAAAAAAAATAAGTAAATTACATATATAGTAAGTAAATTATATAAAAATAAGTAAATTTATGGTGTACAAAGTTGTAAATTAATAAATTAAAATAGAAAATACACATTAAACATGGCGAGATCCACGTTTTTAAGAAAAAGTGCATAAATTGCTAATAAGCTATAAGTTCTTATCAAACTTTTTAGAAACTCACTTCAGAAACTCACTCACTCACCCAATATATATTATTTAATGAGGCCAGATATAGTGCAGTGGCACAAGCGCGCGACTTTAAACACGACAGGGTTCGTTCCTTCTTGAAATGAAATATGAAACTTTTACATAATCTAACTTTCATATTGAAGCAAAGCCGGTTATTGATTTCCATCACTCAACACGCATTGCCTTCAGAATTCGGAGGAAAGTGAGAAACGTAAGTGTTTTAACGCTAATTACCCAGGTTCTCTCTATCTTAACCTGTTATGTTCGGGATTCAGCGTGAAATTAATGATTTAATAATGAAATATTTGTATTTATTTTATGTTGTATGAGAGTTGCATGTCGTCAGTGTTAGTGCAGGGTTTTAAATGCAACAGTACATTTTTTACAGTAAAAAGTTAAAAAAATGCCTTAAAAATGTTTATAATATTTGAAAAAGGTAAATTAGACTGTTTTATTGATATAGGGTACTTACAAGATAATTAATCTTTGCACCTTACATAAAGTGACTGTTCAAATAATCGTTTTGGTAAAAAAAAAACTTCAAAACGTAGTTATAGGATCCTGCCAGCGCCTTTTAGGCCTTAAACCATATTCATTGGCAGGCACAAAAACTCAAAATATATTATTCTATGCCCTGAGAAAATTCTCCCCCATTTTTTTAAGAAACTGAGTGCATAAAAGTGGAATTTAACGCCGCACTTTGACTTTTTACAAGAACAGAAATAAAAATAAACAAGAATTCCTTGTTGACAGTTGTGTGAGAATCAACTCACCACCGTCGTGTTTGACAGCGACTCAATGGGAATAGAGTATGACTCTATTATATTCAGTCGCAGTCATATTTTTACTCATTAATTTCCTAGACTGCTATCAAAACGTATTCTGGCCAAACTAAATCAATGGGTATATAAAAGTCACAATGGCTGCCATGAATGTTTTTACATCAAGTAATAATTTTTGATGAATGTAGAGTTGCATGCACTGATTTGCAACGATAGCACTTGTAACATTATTATTATTATTATTAATTTTTATTATAGCTTCACGATGGCTGCAATGAATGTACGATCGTGGTAAGCAGAGGGAACTTGGGAACCTAATGTTCAAACATTCCTTTCGGTTCCTCACTGAATTTTAAACCAGTATTGTATTTTTAGTTTCATTTTCAAAAGAATCAAAGATCTTAGTATATTTATATATTTTCCTATTCTTTATTGCTGAGCTCTCATTATTTGTGAAATCCATACAAATTGTGCTATGAACGAGACTTTTTACATAATTATCAAGGGAAATTATCGAATTCGACCTATTTATGTGAATCAACTTTTTTTTCCGCGTATCACTTTATATAGGTCACTGTTACAACGACCTTTTGTTCTATATTGTAATGTTTCTTGTTTCTTGCCACGTAGCAAGGATCTCTAATAATAAGATAAATATATTTTTTTCTATGATTTTACTTTATCTTTCATTCTTTGACTTGAAATTGTATGTGAATATAACTTATTTAAAACAAAATAGTATTTTACAACTCTGATTTTTTCATAAGGCATAAGCGTGTGATTGTAAAAGGTGCAGGTTTTTGGGTTCGTTTCCTACTCAGGGAAATGAAATATTTAATATTTTCAAATTAATGTTTTCATTTCTTCGCTTTTGTAACAAGGCAAAGCGCTGCGTTGAGATCCGCCTCTCAACACGAAATACCTTAAATTGTACGGAAAGTGGGGAACGGAAAGGAGTGTCTTAACAGTAGGTTCCCAAGTTCTCTATGGATAAACCGAAACAGTTAGAATTCAGTGCTCAGATATTCAATTCATACATTCCTTCGAGTGGGAATTGAACCATTCCGTTAACAATCATGTTGACAAAACAGTTTAAAATGTAACTTTAATAAAATTCTTATTTATGAAACTGGATTCGTATTTGCAATTTCTAGAAAAAAAACCAATTGGAAACCCCAAAAAGTAGGTTGAGAAATACAAATTATTAAATAGTACAATATCTCTTCACAACGCGACGCTTAAATTTATGTAGCTTTTAGCAGTTTGTGGCTTTCATACTTTCTGTATTGTTGTCATTTGGATAGTTTTTTTTTAATTATTTGTATTTTAGTCCTGTACTTGAAAAATATATTTTTTTACTATAGTTATGAGAGCTGTCGTGGTGCCGGAATACAAGCTCGCATGTGACTAAACGACGGGTTGCTGGTTCGATTCCTACTCAAAGAAGTGAAATATTTTGAAATAAAATATTTAATATTTTCATTTCTTTGCTCACGTGACAAAGCAAGACAAAGCAAACCACGGCGTTAAGTTCCACCACTCAAGGACTCACCACGCAATGACTCAAATTAGGCGGAAAGTGGGGAACAGAACGGAGTGTCATAACACAAGCTCCCTATGCCTTCCTCGCCATGTGCCGAATACAGCGAAAATCTACAGCTAGCTAAAGCTAGTTCAGAGTTGAAGTCTCAACGTGTTCTTATTTATAAGTTGATTTTCTGAATAAAATTAGACACGCGATGAGTTCTGCAGTAACTTTAAATTTCTGGAAATGTGTATAATCTAATAATACTTACGCCAGTGGCTCTCGTATTAATGAGATGGTGCGAACGAGATTATGTTTGTCTCTATATTCTAGGAAATATCTGTATGAATTACTAAGTGCTGGGAAAAATCAGTTACTTTTATAAAACTAGAGCCAGAAAACAAATACAAAAGGAGCTTGAGCCTGATTTTCACTCGAGATAA
>DWMZ01006038.1:0-10556 GCA_018249855.1 Eueides tales michaeli | reverse complement strand
TTTAGTTAAATATAAAATTGAAATGAGCACAAATAGATTCAAAACTATAAATAACGCATAAATAACGAACACATGTACATATGTTACAAGAACTATAAAATAAAGGAATAAAGCCTTCGTGGCGCAGAACTACAAGCGTGCTACTGTAAACATGACAGATCACAAATACGATATCCATTCGAGGAAATGAAATATTTAATATTTTCAATTCTTCACAAAGATAAGGAGACAAAGTGCGTAAGACGAAGTGGACAAGGCAAAGTGATAACGATATAAAGTGCCGAAACTCTCTGCCAAGCCTATCATGAGCGTGATACAGCGTGAAGCTGAAGAAAATCCTTACAAATGCGGCGGCTTGTGGATTCAGAACTATCTCAACGATTTTGCGCTACATTGGACAATATCAAAAAAAAACAAAGACATTTATATTTTATATATAATAGTCTAATTTTATTCAGACTTACGTTACACGTTCTTTAACTGACTTTACCATACGTTTACAACCAAGTGAACGCCGAACTTATATAATGTTTATCTAACTAAGTAGGTACTCGTGACCTTTAATATTTTGTTACACTTCCTCATTTCAAAGAGGGCAACTCTTAAGGAATCTCAAAATGTCGCACGACAAAGTTCAGTTATTTATTTCGAAGCGGAATTTTCGTATTGGAATAGTTGACAATTCAATTACGTGGATAAAATACTTATAAGAACAACTTTTTTTATTTCAAGTTGCGAAAATTAGAAACAAGTTACGCTTATGTCTTAGACTATACAATATATGTCTAGATATATAAGCAATACGCGTATTTATATATCTAAGAAAAAAATTCAAGCCATTGTAGTTCAATGAGATATTATTTGTCTTACAACGGTCATAGGTTTGATTCTCACTTAATACATGATATGAAGGGATTTCCTAGTTTTATAATGATTAAATATACTGTATAAATATTTCTGTCTTTTACTTAGAGGTTTACTACAGATTAGTAAAAACAATAGGTCAAATGCGAAGACGACTCGGTGAATGATGGTTGCGCACCAATTTAGGATTATGGTTGATGGGCAAATTTAGGCTCACCGACGTATATAGGTACTCATTTTGTAAGATATGAATTGTACATATAAGTTTGTAATGTTTTTTCTTACAGCAAATATAAATTCCTATATTCGGATGTTTTCATTTGTTTCTGCTGTACTTAACTTCTTTTCTAGCAAAAGATCAAACCTATGGTTTACGGAATATCTTATGGGTGTCGATTACGTAACAGATACAACGCATGCATGCGGCCGATGGAATACCAATAAAATTTCATTTTACAACTTTTTTATTTGAATTGTAAGTTCTTCCATTCGACCAAATATCATTACTGGAATTCAACGAGAAATAACCTATAGGTTTTGATTACGAGCTTCTTGCATGAAAAATGCAGCATAATAACCAAGTCACTAAGTAGGCTAACTAAGAAGCAGGATTTTTTTTCAGACAGTATTGCAATAATTGGATAATTGATATTAATTACAGCTTAATACTTCCACGAAATATTAAGGATAATTGGCTTTTTCAGACGAACAGATGGACGGACATCTAAGTAATCCTATCACGGTTCTGTTTTCTTTTCTTTTGTGGTATGAAATCCTGAAAATAATATAAATAAATGTAAAAAACTCAATGTATTTCAAAAGACATCATTCTCTTTCACAATGTTAATCTTAAAAGCTCTAAAATTCTAAAGTTAAGGAAGGGAAAAATTTTTGCAATATTTGATGTAGAGCTCCCATTTATTACTTTAATGAGCTGGAAATTTCTAAAAATTCTCTTTGAGTCATGTTATGGTTTTGTTTTCAAAACAATGCTGGATAACAAGAGCTTTGGCTGCTTTATACTGTTGGTATTATATTTAAAGGTTGATCTGAGAAAAGATTATATATGTATTATATATAGTAAAAAATTGACTTTGTCTAATAAGAATATACTGTTTACGTTTCATAAGATTAATATAAAATAAGAATAATATAAAGCTAATAAAATGTAAAAAATGTGTGTGTCAGACATTTAAATGTCTGACATATTTCTTTTGTTTCAATTATGACATAATTTTTGGCAAGGAAATATGAATAAGCATTTATATGGGAATATTTATGAATAACTCGTGGTAATTAATAAAATTTATAATTTTTAGTTCTAAAATTAAAGTGCAAAAAGTAACTACTTATTATACCTCAAATGTCTTAATACCTAATGCACGCGTAAAACGCTTCCTTTGAAAGAACAAATTAAGGAAATATTAGAACGGTCCAGCTAATAACCTGTAACCATGAAAATAAGACTTAAGAAATATATATAAATTTATAAGTTGTGAATCGCTTATTGTAAGATATGTCTCGTCTCGTCTCGAAATTAATATATAAAATAGTGTGATTCAAGCGGCCGATTTCGCGGGCGAATCGCTAGAATTTAATATTTCAATTTCTCTGCTATGGCAACAAGGCAAAACGCGTTATTAAGTAGTACCGCTTTATACACAATTCCTCAATAATTCGACGGAAAGTGGAGAACAGAAGTGTTGAGACACTTCTGATCTCTCACAGACACAATCTCACCCAGAAACAAAGTTCTAAACACTAGTTTTCCAGCTTCTGTCTATCTACCGAGCAAGGTGCGCGACAGTGTTAACCTATAAAAGAAAATAATTAAAAAAATCATAATATAAGTATAAAAATGAAGAGAAAATATCCTAAATTCTCTATTACATTGTTTGATTTTGCTTTGGTGGAAAAAATCGTGCCATTAGTCACTTGACACCGCCGCAATGCCTATTCTTCCGTCCGGAATCCTATCTATTTGGACGATCACTTAAGGTTTCCTATTTCACACGGTGGATAGGTGACATGAAAAATTATTCTTTAAATTATCTTTTAGGTATATCCATATGGGTTCATACCCATTTCATATCGTCGTGTGTTATATTAAAATTAAATATTATATGTATATGTATATCTTTCTCGATTTTTTGCGTTCAATATAGGTAATTTTTTTTTAACTAATTAATTAATTTTTTTTTTTAAGCCTGATTTGCATAGCGATAAGCGGAAATTATGATCTTGTTAGTAAATATCAAATCGTGAGAGTTACTTGTGTAACTTGTTACATATTACATATATGTATAACATATAAATCGGTAGCTTTTCTCTGCAATCCCGTAGTCAAATATAAATAACTAACATTTGTACTACTTTAAAGTGTTATTCCATACTTAGAACAAAAAACACAAATTTTAAAAACGTATAAAATTTGAATTCGCGCGATTAATAGTGTCCAAGAGGCGCGGGATTAAATCTCGATATGTTTTAATTTTT
This sequence comes from Eueides tales michaeli, assembly GCA_018249855.1. Classification (NCBI taxonomy): domain Eukaryota; kingdom Metazoa; phylum Arthropoda; class Insecta; order Lepidoptera; family Nymphalidae; genus Eueides; species Eueides tales. The sequence continues at coordinate 7,196 of DWMZ01006038.1, read as the reverse complement.
ATACGTTTTTAAAATTAGTAAACTTACATTCTTAGTTACCAAAGTAAATTCGATTGTAGGTAGGTATAGTAAGTTACATAGAAAGGCTTTAAGCATAAATGGACAACAACACATTTTATTTTTCTAACCAATACTTTCTGAAATTAGCACGTTCAGAAAAACAACACTTACACTTTACTTTACACTACTTTTTTTCACTCTTCAGCTTCATAACATTAATATGGTATAGATAAATATGAATCAAATGGTACAATGGTATTCTATTTTATGTAAAGAGTAATCTTAATTTAGATTTTTACCAGTAAATAATTGTTTTTGATCAAAATTGAAAGTGGTAAAACTTATCAGTTAGTCTTCAAAACACTATATGTTCAACTTTATTTTTAACATTTTGAAAGTAATTATTCCACTGTAGTTTTTTGTGTAACTTTGAATAGTAACGTACTCGTAGCTTATAGTACAAAACTTGTTTTTCGTTTCAATTAACTTACGTCATCATTGCTGTAGATGTTTTTTTTATAATGTGTGTAAATTATAGGTTATTTTAGTTAGCATATTCTATATTGCAAAAGATTGTATAATAATTATAATATTTAAAAAAATGATGAAATAAAATATGATAAAGTATCGAATACCCAGGTATTATATTTAAAAACATTTCTATATGTTTAGATTGTTTCTTCGCCAAATATAATTGAATAAAAAGAAAAATAGTTGTTAACTAATAATAATATTGGCTATTTGCAAATACAAGACCTCATCCTACTATAATATATATGACACCTTAACATTATTTTTGTTCTATATATAGTAACGATACTATCCACGTTTACAATAAGAAATAATTAAATTAAATAATTAATGATTTATAATCATGGTAGTTTTTAAATATAGCAGGTAACTAAGTCTCAGTTTGTGTGTGTGAGTGAGTGGGATACATCGAAATGATTCACTTGATTATAAAAAAATATATGAACTGATGTTGAATTAAACAAATTCTTTAAATTGATGTAGATCTATAGTATAGAAGTGTAAGCTAATCTATACTATCTAAGTTTTTATATAGAGGCCTGTCGTGGCGCAGCGGCACAAACGTGTGACTGTAACCGACAGGTTGTGGGTTCGATCCCCACTCGAGGAAAAGATCAATTTAACCTACCCTGCCATATGCAGGATACAGCGTGAAGCTGAAGAAAAAAGAAAAGTTCTTGATATTTAATATCTTATTCTATTCTATAATATGTAATAGTCACTTGACATAGTACATCGTTGCGTCGACCAGCGACCTCAGCAATCCGATCTGCGCCGGGTCGATCACTTAAGGTTTCCTATTACGGCTATGGACTTTGATCTCAAAAGATAGTAAGAAGGAATTATATTTACTTTATAACGTTGCAAAAGCATTTTTCAACTAAAATTGAAATATGTAAGGTATTTGAAGTTCCATCTACTTTTGGCACGAACCGGCGTCATTACTGCTGTTGAAAGTTAAGAATAGGATGAAGTGGTATTCAATTTCGGCGTATATAACATAAGATAATTTTTTTTTATTAAATCAACATTTCTATTTTATCTTGTAGCCATAAACATCTGTTATAAAAGATGAAATATTAACTATTTTACTTCTGAATTAAAAAAAAGAGTCATATAAAGTTAATACGTTAAATTAACCAAAAATTTCAATATGCTTATTGAGTTCGTGAGATTATTGCATTGTGATAATTACACAGTGTCTGTATATTCAAAAATTATATTTGATATTATATGACTTTTAAGATCTGTGCGAGCTATGTTTATCTTTATTATTTTGGTTTATTCATAGTTTATTTGGTCTCCATTATTACATAATTAGTATCCAACCTGTAGTAATCAACGTTGTTATAATAAAATGGCTGATAGATAATGATATATCATATATATTTATATAATGTATCTTTAATTGAAAAAATGAAATTTGGATGTCGAGTGTGAGTATGGCTCACAGAGAAGATTTTAAGATTCCTAAGGAAATGAGTGGAGATAGAATTTTATTTTTACATTTTTGGTCTTTAAGTCCGCACGTAGAAGAAAGTAGTGTTTCAACACTAGATTCTTTGTACCTTCCTTGCTATATGTATATGGGATAAAGCGAGAACCTTAAATATATTTACTTAGTTTCAGCTGTATCCCGCACATGGCAGGATGTTAAGATACTCCCTTCCTTTTCCCCTCTTTCCACCGAATTTAAGGCATTGCGTATTGAGTGGTGAAACTCAACGCCTCGCTTACTTTGTAACCATAGCAAAGAAATTATAACATTCAATATTTAAATAATATTAAATAAATAGCACATGAAATATAGTAATATATATACAAATATAACAAAACTATAACCTGTCCAAACATTCTCAGATCAATTTTAGTTCCCGTTGCTCAACATAAAATTCGTATACGACGGCATTGACTCAATAATTCAGTTCCAACTGTACAGTAGACATTCCTATCCCGTATATAGGTCGAGTACGGCTTCTTTGACCTTACTATGTCTATGTTGTATAAACTGCAATGTAACGTAACACTCGTGTGTGGTAGCTGGATATCAGATTTTGTGTATATTGCTTATTTTGTGTTTTCATTGTGAATGAATGTAATTGCTGTTACAGTTTGTGATGGTATGTTAAAAGTATTCTTGAATTGTTTCTATTTCCTTGTTCTGGAAACCAAACAAATACACAGCGTTGAGTTCCGCAACTCAACACGTAATATTTCGAAAATAGAACGAGAAGTTGGTATAGTAATAGTGTCTTAAGTCAAAGTTCCCTACCCCTATCCAACTATTGAGAATAAATACAACGTGAAACTAAAAAAATCCTTATGCAAATAGACTGTTGCAAGTACTTTAAAGTCGTCGAATGAATGAAACTCGGACGACCTGCTGAAAAGATCCGACAATAAATTGAACAACTGCTCTTTTCGATATGAAAATTGCTATTTTATTGCATTTTAAAGCGATAATATAGTAGTAGACACCCTGTATTAAATTATGTTTTTTTTATTTAATTTCAAATATTTTTACTTTCTAAATCGTGGACAGAGCTTTTTTCAACAGTTTTCAAATGAAATGAACTATTAAATAATAGTTACTTTAAATTTTGGTAGCTGATTATCAACAGCATATTTTTACTCTACTCTACATTACATAAATATAATATAATACAGTTTTAATAATATTTTGAGATTTCCAACAAAATTCGAAGGGAAAAGAAGCACACAGGAATTGAACTCGCAGCTCGTGGATACCTTCTAACCGCTCTAGAAAATTAGGTTAATCATGTCTTGAAATTATATTACACTATAGTATAATTATATTCTTATAAAATATGTATTTTAGTTTTTATTTTTAAATAATTTAAAAGTACTCATAAGATGAATGACATATTATATAGATCCATGATATATCGCTGGATTTGAGGCCGTGGTGAAATCAATAATGATGGTAATGGGTTCGATTTCTATCCAAAAGCATGAATTATTATTATTTTCTTTCTCTGATAACGATTTAAAACGGTGCGTTAAGTTCTATCACAGAAAATTTGACGGAAAGTGGCACTGAGTCTGAGTTAACACTAAGTTAAAATTTAAATTAAAAAAATCATCTTATTTACTATACATTTGTTACCGAAGCTATTTCAGACATTTTAAAGGCAGTAGCTAACTTAATTATTAAGATTTACAGTGTTTCAGGATTGGGCTACTAATCAGTTCAAAATTTGGGCTGTTTTTTGGCAGAAACTTTGGCCAAAACTACTACATTTTTGGCCGCTCGCAGACAAAAATTGAAACCAAAACTTTGGTCAGTCACTTATTTTTCGTAGTAGTACATTTTGTAGCTAGGGAAAACAAACGAAACACATTTTATGTGATGCCTTATAACTGTTGCCAACAAAGTTTCCACTAGTGACCCTAATTTCTAAGCAAAAAATTGTACTTTGATTTCTAATAAATATAATTGCATGTAATTTGATAATATTATTAAAAAAGCCTGTCATGGCGCGGGGGTATAAGGGACTATATTTTAATTTCTTACCTCCAGTGACAAGGCAAAGCACGGCGTTGAGTTTCGCCACTCAACAAACAATGTGTGAAATTTGGCGAAAAGTGGGGAAATAGAAAGAGTGTCTTCCATTATCAGTAAAATCCCAAGTCCTTCTACTTGCCCTGCCATGTGCATACACCGTAATACTAAAAAAATTATGTAACGTTGGGTGTGGGAGAAGCGGTGACACAAGTATCTTGATACTCATTGGAGGTTTTGTATGCTAACCCGGCTATATGTGGAAAAAACCGTGAACTTAAAAATAACCCCTATTGAAGCATAAAAGAAAATATTTTGAACATTGTAAAGTAGAAGTTTATTAAGTTTTCATATAAAACAAGCAAAAAAAACTATCGGACGTGCTTCAATTACGCAATTAATTTTTTCCCTACCGAAGCGGGCTTGAAACTTTGGCTCAAGCCTCTTGTTGGCGAAGTTTGTGCTTTGACGTAAATTAATATCATTTTTTATAAGAAAAACAAGGTTTATTAAAAATATTTTATTACTTTGTTAAATATAAGGAATATTGGTCTTACACCAAATTAAAGAGCTTGTTATTATTAACACAATCATAAAAAAATGAACTTCAAATAAACATATATAAATATTGTATGACGACCATTTATTATAAGCTTGGCTAGTCATGCCAATGATAGCTTCAAACCTGACTTTTAAATTAATTTTGTCTATAACTAGCTTATAGCCAAATAAAACTCATAACTATTTTCATTTGATCCCGATTTAGCAAAAATCACATAGGTACACAAACATAGACTGTAAGTTTACAAAAGCGGCTGTTGTGAACTTGATTCCCACTGAAGGAATGAAATATTTAATATTTTCATATCCTCGCTCTGATAACGAGACAAAGCTCAATATTGAATTCAGTCACGCATTACCTCAAGAACTCTTAATAAACCGAAATGTCCTGAAGAGAGTCTCAAGTTGTAAAAGTATGAAAATAAGTATTACAAAAACTAATAAAAAATCCTTTGCTTTTATCAGGATCAAGATAGTTGCAATATGATTGCGACTAAATTCGCGAAAGTTGAAAAGTTTGTCAATTACTACTCGGAGTGAATTATTTTCATATTCTTAAATTTCGTAAACGAAATGCGGTATTATGTTTTTGAACTAAGCAAGCATTATTAATTTTCAGTCGTGGTCACGGGTAGTCTATCCGAAAACAATATACAAATCTAGTATATTGTTATCTGGTTCAATTTTTTTCAACAAAAATTTACAAGCATTAAAAACTTATATGTACGTATACTCTTCCGTATATCTCTATAAGTGATAAATAAATATAAGTAAAAATATATATTTTTATTTAAATCCATTTCAGTAGTGGCTCATATCCACTTTAACTAATTTACGAAATCTGTTATCACTTTGCGGACCAGAATTTCGATATTAATCATCCCCCTTTCGACAGTTCATAGAAATATATGTTTTTTTCATATAATAGATACTATCGAATAGCATTTGGCACTTTGCCAAAAGATATGAGAAAAACTACTGGACGCAGGATTTATGGTTTGTCTATGGTAATATGACACCATGAAAACATGGCCTATTTATTAAGTAGAGGAAAAATGTTACTGTTTTCCTTGTTTTTTTTATAAATTTATTTATTTCATATGATAAATTAGGCTTTCTATTTCTTTTATTTACTCTGATTGTTTACGCGATGGTGGTTGTGGGATCTATTTTTTTTTATCTTCACGCTGTATCCCGCACGAGGCAGGATAGGCAGAGGGAACCCGGGAACCTAGTGTTAAGACACTAGGTTCGATCCCCGGTTGAGGAAATGAAACATTTAATATTTTCAATTTAAATATTTCATGTTTCATTTCTTTGCTCTGGTAATAAGGCAAAGCGCGGCGTTGAGTTCCGCCACTCAACACGCAATGCCTCAAGTTCGGCGGCAAGTAGGGAATCAAACAGAGCGTCTTTACAATAGGTTCCTTAGTTCCATCTGCCTCCTCTGCTACGAGTATATGCAAGATACAACGTAAAGCAAAAAAATAAGATAAAAACGACAAAATTAGAAAAGATAGTAATTAGCAAATACATTTTCTAATTTAATATATTTTAAATTAGGACTTTAAAATAAATTTATCTTTTCAGAATGACTGCCTCCACGCTGCGGTCACGTCATTAACGAAGAATCAAGCTGAGCACTACGACAGATATGATTGCCTGTAAGTATATATTTTAATCTACCTGCACATTATTCCATTAAATAAAATTTTATGAGGTCTTTCTAGCCGCAGGGGCACAAGAGTGCAACTGTTAATGCGACAAGTTGTGGGTTCGATCCCCACTCGAGAAAATGTAATACTTAATATTTTCGTTTCTTCACTTCAGTAAAAATGAAAAACGCGCTCCGCGACTCAGCATAGCGATATCTGAAATTCACTGGAAAGGGGGAAACAAAACGTCTTAACAATAGGTACCCAATAATAATTTCAGATATCATAGAATGAAAATTTGTTTTCCGTTTTCTTACAATAAAGGATGTTCAATGATACTACATAAAGATTATAAAAGATTCAAAATTTTAGAAAGTCTGATTTTGTCTTCTTTCATTTGCTTTATATTATATTTTCTGGGCGATTCTGATAATGCAGATGTACGCTATCACCGTGTATCATTACAACAACGGAGGCTTCCACTTTGTGTTATATGTTGGAATTAAACACCGTTCTTTTTTTAACAGCCTGTTTGTAACATCATAGCTCCTGAGTAAATGAACTTATTATTTGGGTGTGGATTTTTGTAATAGAACGCAATCCTTGAAGCCTTGTTCATTGCAGGAGTACTTAAAAATATATACTTAACAAAATGATGTAGTGATTTTCAGGTTATATTTATTTTATGTTTTTGTTCTGAGATTAAATAATTATTTGTCATATATTATTATAAATGGACTATACGAGTATTGTATGCGATATTTATATTAATTTAGTAATTTCAGAACAGTGATCTTACTATAGCTTTGTTGGTATTTTGTCTAAGAAATGAAATTTTTAAAATTTATCTAAAGGTAATTCAAGTAAAATATAAATTTTACTGGAATTGGGAACCTCCGATTAGAAATTAAATTTTTCATTTCATC
>DWMZ01006037.1:0-10557 GCA_018249855.1 Eueides tales michaeli | reverse complement strand
CAAAGAATTCGTTGGAGCGTTGATTTTGATTGTGCCTCCACTTGCACGCCCAGTTCCAACACGACATGCCCGCCCACGGCTCGTCCGTGTAAAACACTTGACCGTTTTGGTACATCTGTATACAAATATATATTAACATTAACTTCGTTGCGCAGGAGTGTGACAGTAACCGACAGGTAGTGGGTTCCATCCCCACTCGAGGATATGAAATATTTAATTTTTTTTTCTGTTTTTTTTCTGGTAACGAGGCAAACCGCGGCGTTGAGTTCCGCCACTCAACACGCTATACTTCAAATTCGTCGGGAAGCGGTCTTTACTCTAGGATCCCAAGTTCTCTCTGCCTACCCTGCCATGTGCGGTATACAGCGTAAAACTGAAAAAATAAATAAAAAATAATTACTTCACCTAGAAACTTAGTGTCAAGACACTCCATACTAAACTTATCTTAAGGATAAATTTCGCCGCGGGAATCGTACTCACAATCATTGCCTTATTGCTCAAACACTTTCATCACGAGGCAGTTTTATATACTAAATTAAATGAAAATATAACTAAAACAAACATACGCACTTTCTACTCCCATCTTACCCCTCAAGAACAAATTTTCTAAAAAAATATATCTTATTTTTCACTTACTACAAGAAACTTGGTATAAAATTTTAAATCTTTTTGTTCGCGTTTTTTTAGGTTTATTAGCTTATGTGCATGCTGTACTTTATTAATATTGTAAAAATAAAGAGTGTTTTTGTTTGAATGCTCCAATTTCAAGACCGCTGGTTCAAATTAAACAAAAACTGCATAGTCAGTCCATTTTGCAAGGAAAACTATACATTTTTCAATTTAAATATTTAATGTTTCATTTCTTCGCTCTGGTAATAAGGCAAAGCGCGGCGTTGAGTTCCGCCGCTTAACACGCAATGCCTCAAATTAGACGGAAAGTGGGAAACGGAAGTGGAACGGAGTGGCTTAACACTAGGTTCCCGGGTTCCCACTGCGTACCCTGCCTCGTGCGGGATTCAGTGTGAAGCAAAAAAAAACTTTATTATATGATGGTAGTATTTTCAACGTTATATGTATTCTATATTGTATGTACACAACTAATTTTCATTCAGCCACCCTAAGTCTCAGTTAAAACCTGATTTATCATATAGATATACTTACAAATGTCAAATCTGAACTCTTATAAGTGACCCCATCATATCCAAAGCGGAGAATAAAATTCATGGAGAATATGGAGAAAATGCATCTGATGTCAGTGGTGGCTGGTATAAAGTAGCGGTACGGTCCACAGTAGTAGGATATTTTTGGTTCATACTCTACGGATTCGGGGAATTCTTCTCTAGGGTTTATTCTGAAAGTAAATGAAATGCTGCTGAGGCCTGTCGTGGTTCAGGGGCACGAGTGTGTAACTGTAAACGCGATGGTGTGTGGGTTCGATCCCCAGTTGAAATGAAATATTTAATATTTTCACATTTTTTTCACTCTGGTAGTAAATAGCAAATAGCGGCGTTCAGTTTCTCCGCTCTACACGCATTCCCTCAAATTCGGCAGAAAATGGTGTGTTTCAACACAAGGTTCCCAGGTTCCACTCAACACAAACAAAGCCAGCCAAATGTCCCAATGTGCGTGATGTAAAACTGAAAACAAAGTTATATATTATTTTTACCGGCAAGTATATGGTCAGGCACTTCAAACCCTTAAGAAAAATGATCAAAAACTATATATACATACTTATAAATACACTGTGCATCACTCCAGTTATCATCTGAGTGGCAGTACAAGCCTTGGCTGGGATCTTTCGCTTGGAACTGCTCAGCGTGAGGCCCCACATACGTTGTCTCGGAATGTCGATGATAGAATCCGATAAATGCAAATGCACCTAAAATATAATATTTACTTATATAAAGATAAGTTGAAGAGTTTGGTCAGTCAGTTAGTCAGCTTCACGCTGTATCCCGCACATAGCAGGGTAGGAAGAGGGAAATTGGGAAACTTTTGTCAAAACAGTTCGTTCCGTTCCCGTTGCGTGTTGAGTGTCAGAAATCATCGCTGCGATTTGCTTGTTACTAGTGCTAAGAAAAGAAAACATTAAGTATTTAAATTTAAAAAGTTAAATATTTCATTTTCTCGAGTGAGGATCGAATTCACATCGAGTGGCATATATTATTCAATTATCGAGGGAGGCTATATGCCATACAACAATACGTAATCCGTTTTGATGAAATCCACTGTGGACTCCTGAGGAGTAACATTGCGTTCAATTAGTTCAAAATTGTTCTTAATTTACCTCGAAATGTGTAGCAGTGTGGCTTCCTCTCGCTTGAAAGGATCATCTGCACATCTTCCTGATTATGCGGTGATGCTATGTAATATGATGTTCCTAAGCATTTGAATTCTATAAAAAAGAATTATATATTATGATAATTATCATAGTGAGGCTTGTTCTGACGCAGGGCATGTGACTGTAAACGTGTTGACAGGTTGTGGGTTCGATCCCCACACGAGGAAGTGAAAAATATAACGCAAAAGAATATCTTAACATTAGGTTCCCATGTTCCCGCTGCCTACCCTGCCATACGCAGAATACAGCGTGAAACTGAAAAATGTACATATATCGTGTTTTCTTAATTTGTGATTTTTCTTATTTAACTTCATTTTATTTCAGAATACTTAAAATTTTTGGGCAAGAAACTTTATTAAATAAAATTTATGTTAAATTTATATCTTGCATTTAGTTTAACTAGAACACCCGGATCCCTGGGAGCCTCAGGGAACCTGGTATCCTTGGGTACCTCAGGGATTCTTGGGAACCTGGCTTTATAGTAAGACCTCGGAGAACCTTGGGAACCCGCAAAGTATTAAATGTCAGACACAGACTAACGGTTACTCAATTAGAGGTCACTAATAGACAACGCATTGAAGTCAATGAATTGTTTACATACATACAAACAAAATTGACAAATATTATTATAATATAGAATAGATTGGCTTACGTAACATAAGCATAACATAGAAGATACTGTGCTTAATCCAAAAAAACTGTCTTCCATCAACTTACCAGGACTTGTATAAAGTCCGAAGGGTATTTTAGCCTGAGTTGATTTTATCTTAGCCTCGGACGTGTCCATCTTTTTGTTCATCTTAAGTAAAACCATCGACATCAGCGCCATGTCGGTCGCAAAGAGGAGCCTCTTCAAATCCTTTATGTGGGAGTCGATAAAGGAGAACAGCTTCTTTTGAGCTGTGCTTAAGATTTCTCGGCGATCTGTCTGAGAAATTGGTAGAGAAAACTAAGGTTGGTAAGATTAATATATACGAGATTTTCGCCATTCTACGACGTTCTAGTATTATTTTATCGAATAATTATAGGCCAAGAGGCGCGGGTTCAAATACCACATTTGAACCCGCGCCTCTTGGAGTCCGTCCAAGCGCTCTGAACACCATGGCCTACGTTATTATATATTATACGTTAATAGCGAAATTAAAAGTTACCAATAGCTTTTCATCAAAATCCATCGTAATCATACATATGACGGGTTAATTTGCATGTGATACCAACATCACCATCCGAAGTAGTAAAAAACAAGTTAAAATTGATCAAATATGTACTCCATTTTTTTTTATTTTTTTTAATTTCGCGAGATTTAAAAAAAGAACGATAATAACTGACACTTTTTTCTTTCCTTATTTTTTAATTTATTTCTATGTATTGCTGTTCCATCTTGTTACAATGAAACGGTCGTGTGTTTGATTTCCGCTCGGTGCAATTAGAAACTTAGAAATATTATATTATTTCACTCGCTTTGATTTTAAGGGAAATAGAGAGAACGGAGCATCTAAACACAGGTTTCCAAATGCCCTTTGCTTATCCTGCCATGTGAGGGATACAGCGTGAAAAAACTTCTTTAATACATATATATATATATATATATATATATATATATATATATATATATATATATATATATATATATATATATACATTATTTAACTTACAGAGGCCTTTTTGAGAAAAACTTAAGGCCTGTCGTGGCGCAGCGGCACAAGCGTGTGTAACTGACAGGCTTTGGGTTCGATCCCCAGTCGAGGAAATGAAATATTTGATATTTTTCATTTCTTCGCTCTGGTAATAAGGCAAAGCGCGGCATTGAGGTCCGCCACTCAACACGCAATGCCTCAAATTCGACAAAGCCAACAATTCGGCCAACAAGCCGACAATTCGGCTTCGGAAAGTGGGGAACCGAAGTGGAACGGAGTGTCTTAACACTAGGTTCCCGGGTTCCTGCCTACCCTGCCTTGTGCGGGATACAACGTGAAGCTAGAAAGAAAAATTAACTTACAGGATTATGAGGCTCCTTTATCCGACCATTCATATATCTTGTATAGTCTATAAGCTTTTCAAACTTTTCCTGAGCGTAGCTGCGCTTTGGATCTATTATTTTAGTGCTGGGCATGTTGTATGGCCTCTAAAAATTACATACAAAATATCCTTTTATCGCGTTCTTCTATATATGTAGGCACGGCACGTTGACATAATGTGTGTTGAGAGAATGATCAACATAAGATTTATGATAACAAGAGTGCTTACCATTCACAAAGAGTACTTAGAAACAGGAAGGAGGGAGAGAACACTTACGTTGATACTGAAGTCAAGTAAGGAGCCTGGAGTCCCGCACAAGGAATATATTGAATTAATAATAATGGATACAAAATAGGTATAAAGACACCATAATATTTTGAGCTGCGTTTTTTTTATAATGTTAAGGAAAAGTAAAGAAAAATAGCTATATTAAAATAAGAAAACATTCTTGGCTCGATCGTGTTTTTGTGTTGTGTGTTTTTGTTACTAGCAAATGGGGTAGGTTTAGGGCGGCATTTTTATTTTTGGGAGTAACACACGTACGAGTAGTTTACACGCTCATAAATGTGATCACACGTGTGATTACACATCCACATCCGAGATCACATATCCACACACAAGATCATACATGTGTCCATACATCCACACATGTGATGACAGATCCACACGTGTGATTACATTCATAAACTTCAACGCTTATCCACACGTAGTTTACACGTTCATGAATGAGATCACACAAAAAACGATCACAAATATATAGATAAATCTACACATGTGACGAATGATCCATACACGCGATGAATAAAATACACAAGTCAGTACAGATTAACACATGAGAGTCATATAAAAATACTTTACTTACAGTCTCTACAGTTGGAAAAGATAAGCGGGCGAGCTGTAAAATAAATAGAATTAATATTATTGTGTGAATAAATTTGAACGTAGCGGGAATTGAACCCGCGCTTGGACAACCTATACAATCACTCACTCATTTACAAATAATACGCATGGTATCGTAATACCATATGAAAATGTATTGATTTCCAACCGATACATTTTACAAATGAATCCAATACGTACGTATGAAAAACGCTTTTGTTTAAAAAAGGGAAATATATATAATAAAATATCTTAATAATTTGAAAATGTTACTCAAACACTCAAAATTATGAATATATTATATATACGACGTATAAAATTTCGCTACCATAGAACTCGAACCTGCTTCCATCGACTAATTTAATAAAATATTAAGTTATTAATGAATTTTATATACACATTTTTTTTACCAAGAAACTTACTATATATACATAATTAAAGAAATTATTTAAATTTTCTTGTAATTAAATATTGAATCTGCTTTTTTTACAGTTTAAATTTTAGACATAGCGTGTTGAATGGCGTAACTCAACGCCACATTTGATTCATTCTCAGTAAATATTATTTCTCTTCTATGTTGGAATCGAATTCACAATCCGTCGAGTTTAAAGTCACATGTTATACATATAGGTACTATTAGAACTCACTAGTTGAAATGAGGACAGGCCCTCACTTTTGACCAAATAAAATCCACACAAGGCTAAAATCTGAAAACAAAAGATACATTACTTTGTTTGTAGTATTTAAATTCAATATACAATAGGTATTTACTTTTTTTATTTTTTTTTCTAAAAAAAAAAAATATTTAAAACCAAAAAATGAGCTATTCATGCATTTTTTCTATTTTTAAAGTGTTATTCCACACTTAGGAAAGAAAAATATTAAATTTAAAATCTCTTGTCAAACGATAATTCTAATTATCTTTGGGTAGCGGAAATTTGTAAAAATCGTCCCTACAGAGATGCTAACAACATAAATAAGTTGTAAAAATTTCGACGGAGCTTGGTGAGGACGGATGGCTTAGTGGTCAGAGCGCTTAAACGGTTTTCAAGAGGCGCAGGTTCAAATCCTGCTTCGTCCAAATTTTTATACGTTTTTAAATTTTGTATTGATCTATTCATGGTTTACGGAGAAATCACGTAACAGACATACATATATTTATAACATTGCCACTGCCTTGGTGCAGCAGCACAAGCGTGTGGCTGTAAACGACAGGTTGCGGGTTCGATCCCCACTCGAGGAAATGAAATATTTAATAATTTCAACTAAATATTTAATGTTTTCATTTCTTTGCTCTGGTAACAAGGCAAGGCGCGGCGTTGGGTTCCGCCAAATTCTGCGAAAATGGGGAATGGAAGTGGAACGTAGTGTCTTAACACTAGGTTCCCAAGTTCCCTCTGTTTACCCTACCATATGCGGGATACAGCGTGAAGCTGAAATTGATTATTATTATTTATTTATTATTTAGTGTTTCAATTCTCCTTGCACTTCTCTACATTCTTATATGTCCTTTGTTCATACGGTTGCCTGTAAAAGATCACGTTTAGTGATAACGCCGCCATTGTACATCTACCTCTTAATTTTCATATTTTTACTATATTTTCTTTTGTTTCTGTTTGTGCTATAAAGTATTATTATTAAGAAAAAAACTGATAAGCTCCTGTTATTTAATGCAGTTAAAATATATTTAATTAATTGAGACATGCCGTGGCGCATTGGCATAAGCGTGGGACTGCAAACGCGATAGCTTGTGGGTTCAATCACTACTCAAGGAAATGACGTATTTAATATTTTTTTAATTTAAATATTTGATGTTTTCATTTCTTCGCTCTTATAACAAGGGAAAGCTCGGCGTTACTCTCCTCAGGACATAAACGGAGTGTCTTAACACTAGGTTCCTAAGCTCCCTTGCCATTTGTGGTGTACATATAGGGAAAAACAGTTTTTTTCAGAAAATAATCTCACCAAAATCGTTGGTATAGAAGTCGCCATGTTTGACTTTTATTGCTAAAGAAAGATTTAGTGTATACGCTATAATTGCTGTACCAATTAAAAAAACTAATAAATGTTTATTCTAAATTGTTATATTTTATTACTCAAATGCAGTAAACAAGACCTGTCGTGGTGCAGCGGCACAAGCGTGTGGGTGAAACCGACAGGCTCTGGGTTCGATCCCCACTCGAGGAAATGAAATATTTAATATTTTCAATTTAAATATTTAATGTTTCATTTCTTCGCTCTGGTAATAATGCAAAGCGCGGCGTTGAGTTCCGCCACTCAACACGCAATGCCTCAAATTCAGCGGAAAGTGGGGAACGGAAGTGGAACGGAGTGTCTTAACACTAGGTCCCCGGGTTCCCTCTGCCTACCCTCCCTTGTGCGGGTTACAGCGTGAAGCAGTAAACAAGTGTTTGATTATTAACGCGATGATTACGGCTTCGATTCCCAGTCGGGGTAATATTTACATAAGTTATATTGTACTTTGTTATACACTTTAACTGGTGTAAAATTATCTCTTAGCTAGTTATGATGTCCTGGTACTTACAATTCGATTTTGCATAAATCAATAAACAACTATTATTTCTTAATGAAATCGTTTTTTTTAATATTTTTTTTATTTGGAGGTCTGTCGTGGTGCAGTGGTCGATCGTGTGACTGTGAACACGACAGTGTTGGATTCGTTCTCCAGTTGAGGAAATAAAATAAATAAAATTTTAATTTTCTTCGCTGTGGTTCAGTGCGGCGTTGAGCTCCGCCATTCAACGAATAATGCTTGACATTCGGCAGAAAGTTGGAGCCAAAAGTGTCTTAATGGGAACGGAGTGTCTTAACACTAGGATTTACAGTCATAGGTGTGTCGTACATTATTTTTATTGTGCGTACAATAGTGTCTACACAACCGTAATAACCATTGTTCTCAGAAGTCACGTGGTTCAAAGTGACAGTGGATATAGAAATATTTACGTAAGTTTCATTGCGTGTAGTAAATGTGTAAAAGTTATTAAACATATTTGGATGAAATTTGAAAGTAATATAGTTATCAATAAGCTATAAGGAAAAATTTAATATAATTTGACTATTATTTTTTACTGTACACACAGTAGTGTCTCCACATACACATACACATCGTTCCATGTTCATTTTGAGCCAAACAACTGTAATAACCATTGTTCTCAGAAGTCACGTGGTTCAAAGTGACAGTGGATATAGAAATGTTTCTGTAAGTTTAGTTGTGTGTAACTTTACTAATAAATATTTTTTAATATAAAAAAGGTATAACGAAGGATGCTTGTTCAATTTCCGTACAAAAATTACTGAACGGATTGTGGTGAAACTTTAAAATAATATAGCTACACACTATGAGGAAAGATTTAGTGTAATTTGACTATAATATAAATAAAACATCAAATTAATTCATATATATTTATTAATAACTCTCAAAGCACAGTTTTTTTTACTGTACATACAGTAGTGTCTCCATATATGCAGTTCCATGTTCATTTTGAGCCAAACAACCGTAATAACCATTGTTCTCAGAAGACACGTGCTTCAAAGTGACACTTGACGAAGTGGTGTTCCCGTGGGTTTCACTGTGGGGTTCCAGCTTCAGTGGTTGCGCATTGTACGTCCAGGTGAGTGACGCGGCCGGTGTGCCGGTCACTTGGCAGGGGAGTGTCACGTCACTACCTGATTTTACTATCATTTTTGGTGGAGTGTCTTTCAAGAATTTGGGTTCGCCTGTGAATTTGATTGTAATATTGCTGTTTAATGTTTGATTATTAATTTTAAAAAGTTACGATTATTTATTGAAAATATTAGAACATGAAATAAAAGCTTGACGGTGTCGTGACAATAAAGTGCAACTGTAAGTGCGACGGCTGTGGATTCGATTCCCATTTAGGGACAAGAAATATTTTAAATTTTCATTTCTTCGCTCCAAATGTGTTCCGCAAATCTACTTGTGCGAAACTGAAGTATCCTAATGGTAACAAAGTATCTTAACACTAGATTTCTACGTTCCCTCTGTCCACATATTATTTTTCACCTTCACACTGTATCCCGCATATAGCAGGGCAAGCATAGGGAACTTGGGAACCTAATGTTAAGACACTCCGTTCCCATTAAAACACTTTTGTTCCCAACATGTCCTATAACTAAAACACTTAAAAAAATATATTAAAAAAAATCAATACTCACTAATAACATTCAACTGTATAGTATGTTCCTGTGGTTTGCCAATCTCATTGTTCACTTTGCAAGTGTACTCGCCCTGGTCGACGGACCACACTTCCTTGATGAGGAGGCGCTTACCAACACTCTTGTTGTACCTGGTCACGCGGTCTTTGGGACTGTTGTTGATGTCCTTGCCGTCTTTGAACCAGTCTGGATGGGCTAATGGGCTGAAAAATAAATTTATAAGTTAGATAGAAATGTAGACCGTCCAAGCGCTCTGACCAACTAAGCCATACGTTCTCACCAACCTACGTAGGAATTCTTATACGCTTGTATTATTTATGTTGTTAGCATCTCTGCAGGGAGATTTTTATAAATTTCCGCTACACAAAGATAATTTGTTTAGAATTATCGTTTGACAAGAGAGTATGCTATTTATTGAATATTTTTACTATTTTAAAATATTATTCCACACTCAGTAAAGAAAAATACTAAATTTAAAAACGTATAAAAATTTAAACGAAGCAGGATTTAAAACCACGCCTCTTGGAAACGATGCGCTCTGACCAACTAAGCCATACGTTCTCACCAAGCTACGTTGAAATTCTGTTGTTGTTGTTTTTAAATATTGTAAATTATAAGATAGTTTATGAGAATTCAAATATTTTGTTCAAAATAAGTAGTTATAAGGCTACTAAAGCCCCAGATCTGAGAAGAACCCAAGCAACAAACTCAAAGGATTTCTTAATAGAGACAAAATACGGCGTTCAGTTACGTAACTTAATACGCTTTGCTTAGAAGATTGTTTACAAAACATCGAAGAAATTGATTTGAAATTTGTTCAGAAGATATTGAACAAATTATTTCAAGCTATAAAATTAACGAGCAAACAAAATTAGAAAAAAAACCCGAGATACAAAATCACTACAACTTCAACCCATCAAAATGTTCATAGCTCCGTAAGCTGCTAATCTAATTGTCATAAAAGACAGCTAAGAACCATCCCAACAAGGATTTTAAGACCAGCACCACAAACATACAGACAAATCAACTTTTTAGCATCAACGATTAAAATACTTACTTTCCACCATAAATGCAGTACAAATACACAGGTTCCCCGATTTTAGCGGTAACTTCATTTGAGA
>DWMZ01006036.1:0-10558 GCA_018249855.1 Eueides tales michaeli | reverse complement strand
AAGGACGAACTATGTCTATATTTATTGAAAATTTAGTGTTAGGACACTCAATTCCTTCTCTAGTTAATAACAATTCGTAAAATAAATTTAAATACTGAAAGACAGAAACATAAAAAAAGAAAGAAAGGAAAGAAAAAAAAAACGATCAATTACTTCAATATTGGTCAGCGCGAGGGCAGGTTTCGGGGTGCCCTTCTTGGCGGTATCAAGATCTCCATAACCAGCGAGAAAATCCAATACAAAAGAAGTAACTCCTGCATATCTTAGGAAGGCACCCGCTCCAAATCTTACAAGAAAAGTTTGATCGATATAAAAGATTTTCAATTAACTCCTGTATTCAATGACAAAATAAAGGTATTTATTTTTTTATACTAGAAATCAAACGTATCGCAGTAGAATAATGTTTAGCTGTGACGTTTGTAAAATTATTTTCAAGTAAATAGGATGTCTTCAGCCTTTCCACACAAAAAATACAATACGTATGCTTCACAATGTATCCCACACATGGCAGGGTAGGCAAAGGGAACTTGGGAACCTAATGCTTTTTGTTTAGTGGTTTTTTTATCTTGCTGAGCGCAAAACAACGCCGCGCTTTGCCTTGTAACCAGAGCGAAGAAATATTAAATACATAGTATCCTCCAGTGGGGAACGAGCCCGTAGCTCGTACAATAGGTCTACTACTTTCAAAACGTGTGCCACTTAAAAACCTCACAATAAACTATTACTAACAACTTATGAGGCTGCCCAAATTCGTTCAGCATGTGCGGATCAAATATATAACACACTGTCTTCACTTGGCTCCCCGACTCCGGCGGCGGGGGGTGACCCCAGACAAGGAAATGCCTGTCCCCCGCCGATAGTATCATCATGTATGTCCCACCTATGCGTTTTTCCATTAAACTAAAAATATACAAAGCATTTTTAATGATTTTAAAAAAATTGAATGTAAAATTATATTTATGGTTGAAAAAACAATCTTGACACAAGCAATCAAAATTTAAAACAAAACAATCGCATCGCATACAAAACTAATCCCAATTATAATTAAACTTTGTTAAGATGAAATAGTAATTCTTGGGACTGTAGTAATGTATAGCTCTTAGGCTGCTAATGTAATTTTGACAACATAATGATCAATTAAACCATACTCAAATTGATTCTTTGATTTAGGAGCTACGTTGCCACAGACAGTTGAACAGATCAGTTGAGAAACTTTTATACCCTCTTATCTTAGCGCTAGCTCACCCCAAAGGTTAAAATAATGTTTTTTTTTTCTATTACTACCAGTTACAGTTACTTTTATTTATTTTTTTTCTTCAGATTCACGCCGTATCCTTCACATTGCAGGGTAGGCAGAGACAATTTAGACTATACGTCATTGCCAGAGCGAAAGAAAAAAAAAATATATAATATTTTTTTTTTCTTTCGCTCTGGCAATGACAATAAATATATATTATATATATATATATATATATATATATATATATTATTAGTACTAACCTCATTAAATCCGGTTCAGTTTGTATATTATCAGGGTGTTTAGCTAACAAACCCCTATCTACCTCCTCCATTTTGACCGTATATTTCTTATCGTGGAAGAAAAACGAATTTAGAAGCTGGCTTAGAGTCAATTGTGGTTTACCTATTAAAATTATAATATTTTTGTAAAATATTTTCCTTCACGCTCTATCCCGCATGTGGCAGGGAAGCACCTAACTTCACGCTGGATCCCGCACATGGCAAAGACCGAGGAAACACGGGAAGAAGACACTCCGTGCCTTTTCCCACTGTGCGCCCAATTTGAGGCATTGCATGTTGAGTGGCGTAACTCAACGCCACGCCTTTAAAATATTTTATCAATATAGTTGTTACTACCACTTGTTCAGAGACCATGCGAGTCAAGTACGAGGAAATCAAAAAAAAAATCTCTAATGAAAATTCAACCAACATTTTTCGCGCTTACAATTAGATGCGCTACGATGGACTTTCTCTCTCAGGGAATGAATTATTTTTATATCAGCTTCACGCTGTTTCCCGCATATGACAGAGCAGGTAGAGGGAACTCGGAAGCCTAGTGTTAAGACACTCCGTTCCACTTCCGTTCCCCACTTTCCGCCGAATTTCAGGCGTAGGCGTTAAGTTTCACCACTCAACACGCAATTGTTATGGGGATACTGTAAAGTTAAAAGAAAAACAATTATGTTAACATATTACAAAATATGCAAAATAAAAAAAGTAACAATCACAGTGAAAAAAAATATTAGCAGAGCGTGGTTTCGATCCACGGACCTCTGGGTTATGGGCCCAGCACGCTTCCACTGCGCCACTCTGCTTCATGTCATACTATGTAAAGTTATATGTACATTTGAGGCCTGTCGTGGCGCAGTGGCACAAGCGTGCGACTGTGATTAAACAGATTATGAGTTCGATCGTCGTTCGATGAAATTCGATATTTAATATTTTTCTTAAATAAAAAAAATATATATTTAGATAATGTGGTAGTGAAAGTTGAACCTTCGCTCTTGGAATCTGTTAAAGCTATCCTAATTGATATAACTTTAATAATGATAATAATATTTATTATTTTCAATAGGCAATACCCTAAAATTCGATGGAAAGTGGAGAGCAGAAGTGCCTTAATGAGAACAGAGTGAATTAACATAAGGTTTCCAAATTGACTACGCCCTGTGCGCCCACCCTGCTATGTGCAGGATACAGCGTGAAATCAAAAAAAAAAATAAAATTACTGAAAACCTCAAAATTACAAAATTAATTATTATTATCAATCATTTGACGCAATATATTCAACTAACTGGGCTATTAGTTTATAACACGATCTATCTTATAAACAGAACAGGCAGAGGAAACCTAAGTGTTAAGACACTCCGTTCCTCATACAAAGCCCAAACTCAGCAATATATATTAAATGGCGGAACTCAACGCCGCTCTTTGCCTTGTAATCACATGGGGGACATAGAATTCAAAACCACTACAACGGTCTCTAACTGATTGATCCTGATATATGAGAAAACTGTTACCATTTATCTCATCCCCAAACTAAATTCAAACCTGCATTCACACAATACTAAATTTAAAAACGTATAAAAATTTGAACGAAGCAGGATTTGAACCTACGCCTCTTGGAATCCGTCCAAGACTAAGAGGCTTAGTGGTCGGAGCGCTTGAACGGTGATCACGAGGCGCGAGTTCAAATCCTGCTTCGTTCAATTTTTTATACGTTTTTAAATTTAGTATTTTTCTTTCCTAAGTGTGGAATAACACTTTGAAAACAGTAAAAATATCATACAAAATACACAAAAAAGTAACCTTTGTAACATTTCATAGCCAACATGCACTGTCTATAATATTTGTCTCCGGCTTCTATCAATTCATCTACATCGTACTTAACTAATTCCGCAGCTGTCTTCTCTTCTAAGAGTGCCCTACACACAACTGCTATGCAGGCGGTTTGGGAACCTAAAATATTTTTTTAGAAAACGCATAAAAATTTGAACGTAGCGGGATTTGAACCCGCGTCTCTTGATTATCGTTCAAGCGCTCTGACCACTAAGCCATACGTTATCATCAACATTAATGATACGTCAAAATTTATAAAAACTTCTAGTATCATACAATTAGTAAAATATGTAGAATATTTTAAAAGGAATATTTTAAATTATTAATATAGATTTTCTTATTGGTCTATATTATATAGAAAAGTCTATATTATAGCACGCTTGTGGCGCACGAGCACAAGCGTGAGACTGTAACCGCAACAGGTTGAGGGTTCGATCCACACTAGAGGAAATGAAATATTTGATATTTTCATTCTTCTTCTAAAAAGGCAAAGCGCGGCGTTCAGTTCCGCCGCTTAACATATACCAACCTTCGCCAACCTTGTTTGAGAAAAATATTTAGTAAACAGCATTCTCTATTGCCAAAAAAATGATAACGTAAATTACGTTGTAACAAGCGTATAAGTATATCGACGTTATTAGATGAAAACGTATGACTTAGTGAAAAGGACGCGCGGACGGTTTCCAAGAGGCGCAGATTCAAATCCCTTTCAAGTATTGAAGTATTTAATTAACATTATTATATTAAAATATGAATTAGTATGAGCATACCGCAAGCAGTAGAAGAATATTTCTTTGAATTGCATCCAACGCTGCCCTGGAGCATCATCTTATTTCTTTCCACTTGACTAAAGTTATGCCATATCTATATCATACATATATACACAAGACATAAATAGATGATAAAAGAACAAATTCATTAATTTTTGAAGTTAACACATTTATTTTAGGTATATCGAATATAGAGCGGGGTAGGCATAGGGAACGTGGAAAACTAATTTTAAGACACACCGTTCCCACAAAGACACTTTGTCAACGCTATGACTTGTTACCAGAGACAAGAAGGAAAAATATTTATTTAACGTCAATTCTCAAGTCTTTACTAAATTTATATATATCAGAACTTTACTCTTTACCCTGCATTTCTCATCGATTCTCTGAGCGGGAATCGAACCCACAATCTTCGTATTTGACGTACTCCATGTAAATATATGTATAAAAATAAAAAAAACATCACAATTAAGCACTTAATCAAACACATCACAATTAAGGCACTTAATCAACATCAAATTAAAAAAAAACATCATAATTAAGCACTTTCCGTCTAAATTCAAGATTTCTGTACAGTGGCGGATCTTAACGCCGTAGAATTATGTTTTTTTTAGTACCCGCATAAAACAGTGCAAGCAGGGAGAACATAGTACACTACACTATTCACTTTCCATTAAAATGGTGAAAACCTTACCTTTTTCAGCGTAGCACACTCATATAGAGGCTGAGTAATTTCCTCTGGCGGTATTCTCAGCAGCTTCATCCTACGTCTCCTTCTTCTCATGTAGGGAGGTACCCATTTACGCGTCATCAACTCTGGTAGGTCTATCCTCTAGGGAAAGGTTGAATTTTATGTGTGTGTTTAGTGGACAGAAAAATCGTTAAAGTGTGAGTCGGAATTGCTTACCCCGAGGATTCCGTACCAATTTTTCGTCGATCGTCAACAGAAAAAACATTATAATACAGCCAAACAAATCGAGATCAATTTAATAATCTAAATGTTTTCCCAATTAAAGACAATCACCACATCTTTCAGTAAATTAACTCAACTACTCCACTCAGCTTCACGCTGTATCCCGCACTTAGCAGGGTAGGCAGGAGGGAACTTGGGAACATAGTGTTAAGACACTCCGTTCCACCTCCGTTTCCCAGTTTCCGCCGAATTTGAGGCATTGCGTGTTGATTGGAGAAACTCAACGCCGCGCTCTTGCCTTGTTACCAGAGCGAAGAAATCAAACATTAAATATTTAAATTGAAAATATTAAATATTTCATTTCCTCGACTGGGGATCGAACCCAGAACCTGTCGGTTACAGTCACTTGCGCCGACACGACAAGCCTCATTATAATATATTAGTAAAATAACATTTGATATTATGTACATAATAAAAGTAATTAAATTAAGTAATAAAAATGTCATACATTAAAAAAAAGTCTTACAAAAATGCTAAAAATATAAATTGAATGTTTTTAATATATAATTGAATTAAATAGCAAAAAAAGATTGTGTAATGTAATAATTTAATTTTAAGTAACACTTTTTCACACATTTTTTTTTCATTTATTTACCTATAAATGAAAAAAAAAATAGTTTTTTCTTTATTTTCTTTATCAGAAATGGTCTTAACAGACAGACATACAAATAACAAACTGATACAGTAGTAGTTATATATAAGGTTTTTACTTTTTTAGGTACAGAACCCTTAAAAATCACATATAAAGATTGAAAAGTGCTTACGACATTCATAAAAAAATTTTTTCGCTTATGAATCTAATTCATATATATTTTTTTGATCAAGAGCTTTTTTATAGCTTTTACACTTTAAACTGTAAACTTCTTTTGTTTAAAAATTCATAAAAACTAACAATTCTCGGCATCCTCTGTGGTGGAGGTGGGGGATGCCATGGCTTCGTCGTGATATGAACTCTTGTGACCTCCGGCCATCGTCTCTTGAAGCGTTGTTTGCGAAGAATTGCTCTGTATTCAGCTTCCCTGTTTCAAAATAAGTGAATATAATATATTTTTAGTATATGTATATTTATTTTTTAATTGTAGGCAAAAAATTGGGACCTGAGGCCTAAGGGTATAAGCGTGTTACTGTGAAGGCCAAAGGTTATGACTTATATTACAAAAAAAATTCTGACACCCAAAACGCAATGCCTACCAAAATCGTGTAAAAAGTAGTGTAATTACAACCGAGTGTTTCCAGACTTCCTCTGCCTACCCACCCTGCTGTATGGGGAAAATATAGCATTTTTGTAATTTAAATAGAATAATTAATTTAGATCTCTAAGCTATAGTATTTAGAAAACTGTCTCTCTGTATGTCTGTTACATCTTTCATTCGAATTTACAAAAGGCATAGTGTAAAATACAGCTTTACGGTCATACCTGCACTACGGTGTTGCACTACACTAACCTAGTGTTAAGACACTCCGTTTTCTGTTGACACTTTTTGTCAATGATTCAACCAAGTTCCGTCATGGAACTCTACACAAGAGAATTGAACCATTAAATTTATGGACAAAATCAAAATAAATGAAGAATCATTCAATTAGGCCAATACAAGTACTTTTGAATTGTCGATTTTCATAAAAATGTGTAGTGTGAGTCGTACAGGAAGCTATCATCGGTGAGAAAGGCAGATCTGGTGAGGAGAGCTAAAATATTATTCAGCCTCCTACGGAAGCATCTGTCATACTGTACGTTTGACTGTGTTTCTATCTGTATGTCTGTCTGTAGCCTCGTAGCTGTCAAACAGATGATTTAGATTTTCTGTTCAATTAAAAAGTAAATTACTACGGTGGCTCAATGGAGAGCGCACTTTGTCGTGGTTGAATAAAACCAGTTCAACCGTTTCAAAATTGATTATCGGCTCTTTTATATTATAAAATTTTCAAGTATTCATTCAGTTCATCCTCAACTTACTCTCGTGCAATTTGCGAGGGCGTTTTCGGTATTTCCTCCGGCTCCACGGGCTCTTCTTTGATTTTTACTTTGGATTTGCTATCCCCCTTCTTGGCTGGCGCGTCTCCAGCTGCATGTGATCTGGAACAATTTTGTAAATTCAGCAACTTGAGGCAAAAATTCATTGATCTCGGATATCTCGAATGAGGAATAATATAATTATTAATGAGAATGTCCAGGGGCGGCTGCACCTATAGTTCAGGATGTGCAATGTACATGGGCGCCACCCTCTTCGTTTTCTATTAGGAAAGAAGAGGTTAGAAGTAGCATACTTCCACTGTGGAAATGGAGCGGCAAAACCGCGATAGAGTGGAGCCTTGCGTTGTAAGGTCTGTGGGTAGCGAAACAGAAATTCGCGCGGCGCTGAGTTCCGCCACTCAACACGCAATGCCCCAAATTCGGCGGAAAGTGGGAAACGGAAGTGGAACGGAGTGTATTAACACTAGGTTCCCGGATTCCTTCTGCCTAAAGCCCATTAGGCTTTTGTACGTGGCGTGGTGTTAACAACTATTAACGCAATGCTTATAATTAATATTGAACTTTATGTGCATGACGAACTACTTAAATTTTCTGGTTTTGCTAATTATGATGAAGCACGGCGTTAAGTTACGCCATTTTACATGCAGCTGTTGAACTAGATGAAGCATTTACATATTGTTACCACAAAAAAAATTGGTTACGTCACTTTCAATTATGAATACATAATTGTCATTTTCTACTAGCATATTAAGTAGGATCTTGCGTTAGATAACAAACAATACGAATACCTATATATCTACATTATATAGGTTTTTAAAATAATTAATGAAAGTAGTGGTCAAGTGTGAGTCGAATTCACCCAGCGAGGGTTCCGTACAAATTTTAAGATTGTAGATCAACGGATAGTACAATTTATATAGATTGACAAACTTAAGTTTGCGTGCATATGTATTCTTCTTGTATGAAATTAACTACAAATGTATGTAATGATTTTTTTCCATTAAAAATTCATTTTTGAATATCATTCCGAATCTTGTATAATATGCAAATGCAATTTTTTAATTGCGGCGATTTATACGTTTGCTATTTTTTGCTGCAAGGAGGTGTAGAATTAATTGATTGTTGTTTGTTATTTCAACTTAATCTCCTAAACGATCTTGAGACATTGACAGTCGAATTGATGGGCCATAAGTGTTCTTATTAGGATTTCGCCCTTTTCTTTTGAAGTACGGAACCCTAAAATAATAACTTATATGAGACTGACTACTTACTTTTTTCTTTCTGCCATTGTGATGCACTTAAACCAAAGTGTTGATAAAACAAGAAATTATTAAACTTTGAAATTATTTATATTTATTACGTAAAATAACGTTTACGTGTTTTCCTTTCTTGGTTTTTTTCAATTTTTTTGGTTTGTTTTTTTTTTTTATTTGATTATAACAACAAGAAATTTGTACACATTTCGAATGAACATATGTTTTTTTATTATTTTTTTGTGTCAATTGGAAAATATTTTAAATATATTTTTTTTTGTTATATATTTTAAAAAGTTGCCAGTAGTGTTTATAGAAATAATTCTTTTTGTCACTTTAAATCTACGTTTTATTTTTTTTATTTTGAAAATTTTCTTTTAATAATTCTTTCTAAATACCATTTTAAATCTAAACTTCTATGTTAATTATTAATCTAAATTTATAAAGTGGACCGGAGAGTCTTAACACTAGGTGCAAGCACCCACTACCTAACCTGCCACGTGCTGGATACAGCGTGAAGCTGATGATGATGACATAAGCTTATAATCAAGCATTTGAGAATACTCAGTTGAGAATTTGCGGTTTTCTCAATTCAGAAACCGGCCACAAATTTATAAAGCTGATGAGTTTATTTATTTGGTTGAAGGTTCTAATTTCGGGATCTACTGGTTTGATTTAAAAATTTTTTTTTGTATTGGATAGCCTACTTATCGAGGAAGGGTATATGCTATATTATATGACGATAAGATATATAGGACTGGCGAAAAAATAAAAATATTACAAAAACCGGCGAACTTGAGAATTTCCGTGCGTGCGCCGAAGCTACCCAAAATTAATGTATGATTTTTGGCTGTTGTGGCGCAGTGGCATTTGCGAGTAACAACCATAAGTTATGGATTCAATCCCCACTCGAAGAAAAGAAATATTGATTATTTTCAAACTAAATATTTAATATTTCAAATTCTTCGCAGTGGTAACAAGGCAACGCGCGCTGTTGAATTCCGCCACTCAACACGCAATGCTTCAAATTCAGTGGAAAGTGAGGCATGGGCAGTGGGTATTTTATTATTGAAATCATTTTAGGCTACACAGTTGGCTTCCTTATTCAATTAAATGATTTAGATACGTTATGTGTTTAATATAGATTAATATTGCCTTTTACGGCATGCCAAAAAATTGTATTTTAGAAGATAACACGTCGAGTGTAGTACGCAGTACGACAAACCTCAGTGCATAGTGAGTACTTATAATATCTATTATCTTTATTAATTATTATAAAGCGCTTTAATATGAGTACCTACAGGTACGTTAGTGCACTTACCGAGAATGGCTTTATATAATTGGTTATTTCCATTCGATGATGCAAAAGTGGGCAAGAAAAAGTTAGTAATATATAAGAATTAAAAATTTGTGTAGTCATTGTAATGACGCAGATTTTATTCTCACTCGGTGGAATGGTTATAATTTAAATACTTATTTTTGGCATAATATGCCGTTGGTTACAACAATTTAATAATATATAATAGTAATTAATACTGGTATTATATTAATATGCGGATAATTTATTTATTTTGCTTTACTTTATTATGCAACCTTATTAACATAAAGTTACTTTATTAAAATATTAATGTATTTTCAACCTTCAATTAATAATAAATATTAATATATTGCATCAGAAACTGTGACTAGCCGATTACACATAATGAATTTCCCTTATGCATTTTACATTGATACAAAATCGATTTTTACTGCAATTATCTGTATTACCTATGTAGAGAATTATCAAAACAGCGTACATAGCGTACCACAGATGTGGTAAAATTCGTGTGACTTTCACGTTACATGTGACTTGACTAGTGCTTACAGTACTGAAGGATCGGAGAGTTAGCATCGTAAGCATTGACATTATTTTGACGATCCACGTTAACGTCACTATCGTCGCTTTCCTCGATTAGGAAAAATGTTTCGAAATACATACATTTTACCACCTTCATCGACTACACTACATACTCCACTTATCAACAAGTTAAACATAACCTAACACAGTATTTTTTATATATGCATCAAAAAATACTCTGTTCAGATATGTTTAACTTGTTGAAATCTTAAGAACACTCACAAGTTGGCCGAATTATTAATACAGCTGACAGATGTTGGCGCGCTCTCTAAATCGGACCACACGATAGGAGTTGAAACGTCGTTTCTACTGTTTTAATAATTCGGAAAACGGCCC
>DWMZ01006035.1:0-10559 GCA_018249855.1 Eueides tales michaeli | reverse complement strand
AAAAAAAAATTTATACACACACATATATATATATATATATATATATATATATATATATATATATATATATACTTACAAAATTTAAGACGGGCTTGGTAGCCTAAAATCAATATTATGATTAAATAATATTTTACTCCAATAACGTCATGTGCATAGTATAAAGCACTAACTTTGCACATAATTAAAACTTTTTATTTACGCTGTTTCTAAAGAAAAAGACGAAATCTTTTTAGGGTCACTTTGTTTGTCTGTCACGACAATTCCTGAATATCACATTTAAGATATCAAGCTGCAATTGATATCAAATATCCATCTACAATCGCTTAGAGCACAGAAAATTAATCTTCTTAGTTAATAAAATATGATTTTTTGGCCTCATATGTCTAGAAATTTGCCTAAAAAAAACTTGCAGTTCTTTCCCGTGTACCTACCATTATGAAATATGGCAAGAAGTGAGAACAAAGAAGGAAAAAACGTCATATAATTGAAATTTATAGGTTTATCCTTGAAGTGTAATATTTGTAGTACTAAGTGTTATATTTGTAGTTCGGTTCATACAAAATGAGTACGCCTACGAACATAAGGTTGTTAAATTTTATAGGTATGTGACGTTTCTATTAAATTGTAAAATTGGTTCGGAATCCCTTAGACATATAACAATCCAATAAAGAAATCAGTCAAATGTGAGTCACATTTGACTGATTTCTTTATTAGACTGTTATATTTGCTAAAAGTGTTTTTATTTACAAACTTGATATAAAATGTAATATATAATTTTTTAAATGAACTAAAAAATATATTTTTTCAACTCACACTTGGCAAAATTCTTGTATATCTAATTTAATTTACAAAGTTATTGTGTATATGCAACGATGCTTAAACGAAAAAAAAAACAATGGAAACATGAATTATTGTTAGGAGAGGTTAAGATATCTTTAAATGGCAATTAAAATTTACGAGATGTTTATCTTGAATAACTGTCAGACATCGCTATACGTACATAAACATTGTGTATAGAGTTCCCGTCATCTATTAATATTCTTAAATTTGTTTTAATAGGTAAAAAATCATCCATTTTAAACAAAATAAATGCAAATTATAAGTAAGTAATAAAACTTTTTAAATGAAACACTTTTAAACGGATTAATCGCGTATATTGACTTTTTAACATTTTTGGAAACCCGACGCGTCGATCACTTTACAGTCTACCCGTGACCACGGACTACTGTAAAGTGTTCGAAACGTCGGGTTTCCAAAAATGTCTAATACGCGATTAATCCGTTTAAAAGTGTTTCGTTTAAAATGTGTAACAATCGCGAATAAAACTTTTGTATGAAAATGATTTATGTGCGACCATTCATGGTATTGTGGGACTTATCTAGATAATAAACCGTTAACTAACTAACATCTAACAGAAACCCTCTCCATCTACCTACATGAGGCGTTACAGGATCACTCGCGCGTGTAACTACGATGCCTCGATGAAAAGCCTGCCTATTGCGGGCTACTTAGGTTTGACAGATTCGCACAAAGAGACTATTGCATACCAGTTTCTTTGACTATTTGACATGGCCCCCACCACACTGGAGAGTAAAATATCTCTTCTTACTCAGCCTTTAAGGCATAGTGTTAAAGTGTATTTTTCAATAGAAATTTTATGCAGGTATACGCGCAAGGTAAGGTAAGAGCTGATAAGAATCAAAACTGGTTCCGACTTTCCCCCAAAATTTCAAAACATTGCGTGTTAAGTAGTTGAAGAAGTCGATTTAGCGTTATGTCTATCATAAAGAGAAAATTAAATACTTTAAATATAACAAATTAATTTGAAAATAATAAATATTTCATTTCTTCGAGTGGGTTCGAAACCCATAACCTTTCGTTTAGAGTCATACGTTTGTGCAACTGCGCCACGACAGGCAACGAGGCTTGTATATGTAAATATAAAATGTCTAGTTACTAAATTTAAAAATGTATAAAAATTTGAACGAAGCAGGATTTGAACCCGCGCCTCTTGGAAACCGTCCAATCGCGCTGACCAACTAAGCCATTCGTTGGAAATAACACTTTAAAAATAGTAAAAAATTTTATAGATTTTTTGACCTTCACACCTGGATAGAACCTTTCCCACTAGGACATATGCATTTTCCGCCGAATTTGAGGCATTACGTGTTGAGAGGCGAACACGAAGCCACACTTTGCTTTGTTACCAAAGCGAATATAATGAAAATATAAAATATTTAATTATATAAATTGTAATTATATTATAATAGTAAAAATATTTTCTCAAGTGACTTATAAGCCACTGCCTACATTAAACTGCCTACAAATGTTTGCAACATTGCGTAATAAATTATATCACTAAGCCCTAATTCAATGTTGATGTAAGAAAGAAAGCCAAATCCTTAAATAGAGTTCAAAACGTGGCATGCATTGATATTATCATGTTGCTGCCAAAATTATGTAGGCCAGTATTATTCAGGGCATATCAAAGAGCGAGTTGGTCATTCAAAAACTCTTTTTTGTCTCTATAACATTATTTTTAAATTGTTAAAAAAATAGAATCATGTATTAAGATATTATTTTATAATTCTTACAGTATCCATCTTCTGAAAAAGTTACTTCAAACTATTCAAAATATTCATTAGTCGCGTTACAAATGGGCTGATTGCCTGCTTTAGAACTACGTTAGATATGAGAAAAGCTAGAAGGTGGTCGTGTATCCATTAGGATGTCTTCCTCATCCTAATAATGATCTAATTTCCGCATCAAAGAAATATATTTTTTAAAAAAACGACAACATATGACAAAAACATTAAAATCATATATTTTGCTTAAATATTTTTATTTATAAACACAAATATACATTAGACGTTTTAATTTTATCTATTATTACTATCACAATATTTTTTCTACAAGCGACCCTAATATTTAATAATTTTGTATTCCCTGAAATGAGCGAGGAGTGTAACACTACCAAGTGATTCATGGCATGTAAAACGTTGATCTAGGCTAAAATGAATAATAGAACCACGAAATGCTTTGTAGTGAAAAAATGAATTGAAATAGATCAATTTTTTTGTTGAATATATCAAATCTGTTTAGTACAAATAAATTGATTTGAGCCCCGTTTTTACTAGAGGAGAAATACCAATAATAATATATATTATTTTAATTAAATAATATAATATTTAATTCAAATACTATACAATTACCTATTACTAAATTTAAAAACGTATAAAAATTTGAACGCAGCGGGATTTGAACCCGCGCGCCTCTTGGAAACCGTCCAAGCGTTCTCATCAAACTTCGCCGAAATTCTTATACGCTTGTTACAACTTATTTGTTGTTAGCATCTCTGTATGATTTTTACAAATTTTCGCTACCCAAAGACAATTTGTTAAGTATTATCGTTTGGCAAGAGAGAATGCTATTTATTAAATATTTTTTACTATTTTTAATGTGTTATTCCACACTTAGAAAAGAACATGTAAAATAAGTAGATTCACCTACGGAAGTCGTTGGATATTAAGATATTAAATCTTACCCGTTTTGATGTCTATCCACCCCGCCATATCTATTCACCCCAGTTTGCGCTAATGTAAGTGACTAAGGCTAAAGTCCGAATTGTGCTCACAGCACTTACGACGCTTAAGCTGCTATCGTGGGGCCCGATTTATGGGGCGTGCCAACGTCTGTTATCAATATTAATAACTCAGACCACTTGTGAGTGTGCTTACGAATTCAACAAGTTGAACATAACCAAACAGAGCATTTTTTGATATAAACATGAGCGCAGATGAAGATGGTAAAATGCTTGTATTTCAAGCATTTTCCGAAAATCAAAATAACATCAATTCTGACGATGCGAACGCTCCGACCTGTCAGTACTGTAAGCTCTAAGTACTGACGTCACATAACACCCACAAAACGTATCAACCGGACGTTGATACGCTATGAGCACAATTCGGACCGCGGCTTAAGTGAACTATTCATTTATGGCAATTTTTACAGGCATTTTTAATCTCTAAATGTCAAGTTGAATTAAATGTCAATTGTGCAAAAATAACGCTGAAGTTACATGTGTTAAGATATTAATAACACGTTATTTACATTGTAATTTTGATAACTGAATAGTTAATAAGTGCAATAAAAATATTAATGACAATACTATTGTAAAAAAATAGTACCTAAAGCTCTGAAGTTTAATATTAGTCAGTAAATCATCTTCATCTTCACCGCATCATTTATTTACTTGTCTACGTAACATTATAATCAAAATATAAATATTCCTGCAAAAATAAATATAAATATAGAAAAAACGATTGCATAATTTACTGAATAAGCAAGCTTTAAATTAATTGGAAAAAATAAACATGTCGATGCCACATAGTAGTTCAAGTACAACAAGTTCGAGCACTAAACGCAAAGAAATCTACAAGTAAGTAACTTATTAATAAATTTACCCAAAAAATTGTGTCTTTATAATAAATTTATTTGCGAAAATATGTAAGACATGTACAACAAAACCTGAAACAAGCACAAAAATTATTTATTATTATTGTCAAGTCTTAAACAAATCTAGATTCAGATTCTACATAGATTTTTATGTTATTTTTAACTGTGCACTGCTTTTTTGATAAGGCAATCAAACCTAGTGTTAATACACTATTCCGCACTTAATGCATAGTATATTGGTTTAAGTGGTGGAACTCAAAAAAATGTATCTTAAATATGTGTATTTTTTCAGATATCAAGCTCCATGGCCTTTATACTCCATGAACTGGTCAGTGAGGCCAGACAAAAGATTCCGACTTGCTCTAGGCAGTTTTGTTGAAGAGTATAATAATAAAGTAAGTGCAGATATTATTACTTTATATTATTTTTTTTTTTTTACACCTTTCATATAACATATATACAGTGGAATTTATGTAAAGTAATAGGTAGATAAGATGTCATATAAAACATGTACATAATTAAAAAGAAAAGCAGGCAAACATAGATATTATTTATATATAATTTTATTTTTTTACATTAATGTTGGCTGGCATTCTTTTTGTCCTTAATGTAAAAAATTCAAAAAAATTGAACTAAAAAATCCTTAATGTGCTCTTGTTTTTGAAAATCACTGAGCCACTGAGAGACCTTTTCCTTTCCAAGAGATGAGTTTGATTCTCCATTTAATTAATCTGCAATCTGCATATTATTGCACTTTCACATTTCTACTCAGTGATAAATGCCTTACAATGGTGAGGTATAATTTCTTTAACATATCACTAACAAACAATATGTAACCTAAATCTAAACTCAAATACTTCACAACTAAATATTGTTATTGCACATCAAATGACCCCCAACCTGAAAATCTAGTGAAGGCACTACAACCGGGCATATTTTTTAAAAAATGGGTTGTAATAAGCGACATATCACTATAAGTGAAGACAATTATATTCCATATTATATAGGATTTTATATGAAAACCAAACTTATGTATGCAATTCATATTGGCAGTTGGCAATATAGGCAGAGTCATAATAAATAGATTCCACTGTAGATCTGATGGTAAACTCAGTGGTTGTAAATTAAATCCTCACTTGCAAGAATGATATTATACAAAGCATATCATTAAATTCTGTCACTCAACCTAAAATGTCTCAAAAATTAGTCAAAAATCAAAGAATGCATTGTCTTTTTTTGCCATAAGCCTTTTTGTATATGCCAAAAAGGCCAATTTTAAGGTAAATAAATAATTACAATTACTGAAATAACAAAATTTTCTTTTCATTTACAGGTACAAATAATATCGCTAGATGAAGAGACAAGTGAATTCAGCGCAAAAAGTACTTTTGATCATCCATACCCCACTACTAAGATCATGTGGATTCCTGATTCTAAGGGAGTTTATCCAGACTTGCTGGCCACTAGTGGTAAAATGTTATTGTTTTATTTTATTATGTATTATTTTTTTAAGAGTATGGAAAAATGGTCGCAAATTCTTAGAAACTCTTAATTAATTTTTTTTTTGGTTTTTTAAATATATGTGTTGTATGAAGGTTCATAATACTGTACTCTGTGTGTACATTTTTTTAATATTAATTTTGGCCGGAAGCTATAATTAAATTTTATGACAATCTTACTTGTTGTTTTGTCCTGTATTTGGGAAACCGAATTGCTAATAAAGATTGGTTATTTAGACTGAAAAAAGGTTTCAATGTTTTCTTAGGCTTAAGGGCTGTCGTGGCGCAGCGTGCGAATGTAACCTATAGGTTGTGGGTTCGATCGCCACTCGAGGAAATGAAATATTTAATATTTTCAATTTAAATATTCAATGTTTCATTTCTTTGCTCTGGTAATAATGCAAAGCGCGGCGTTGAGTTCCGCCACTCAACACGCAATGCCTCAAATTAGGCAGAAAATGGGGAACGGAAGTGCAATGGAGTGTCTTAACAGTAGGTTCCCGGGTTCCCTCTGCCTACCCTGCCTTGTGCAGGATACAGCGTGAAGCTAAAAAAAAAATATATATTGTTATGCTGTATATATAGTCTTAGCATTAATGAATGACCTTTTTTAATTTTTTATTTATATTGCAGGTGACTACCTCCGCATATGGAGAGCCGGGGAACCATACACTCTATTTGAATGTGTGTTAAATAACAATAAGAATTCAGATTTTTGTGCCCCCCTCACTTCCTTCGATTGGAACGAAGTAGACCCTAATTTGATAGGGACAAGTAGTATTGATACTACTTGTACTATATGGGGCTTAGAGACGGGACAGGTTCTAGGCAGGGTTAATGAAGTTTCCGGACATGTTAAAACCCAATTGATCGCTCATGATAAGGTAAGGTATTTGGTTTTTATTGTAATAGGCTCTTTTTCACTGTTTCACACATTCTTTTTCCCATTTTCCGCCATTTTCATTTGAGGCATTGCGTGTTGAGTGGTGGAACATAATGCTGTGTGTTGCCTTATTACCAGAGCGAAGAAATGAAAACATTAAATATTTAAATTGAAAATATTAAATATTTAATTTCCTCGAATGGGGATCGAACCCACAACCTGTCGGTTACAGTCAAACGCTTGTGCCGCTGCGCCACGACAGGCCTCAATATAATATAGTATAATAAAATTAAAGTCATATAATAACTATACTCTATACTGCGGTTATTATATATTTTTCCCCCGTTTATTGAAGTTAAAAAGGGCCTTGAAAGGTAGATCTTTATATCAACGAGAACTTATTAAAAGGAGTGTACCGAAATATATATGTATATATATATATATATATATATATATATATATATATATATATATATATATATTCCAGGAGGTATACGATATAGCGTTCAGCCGCGCGGGCGGCGGCCGCGACATGTTCGCGTCGGTGGGAGCGGACGGCTCTGTACGAATGTTCGATTTAAGACATCTGGAACATTCTACGATTATTTATGAGGTGAGTTCGTGTTATTATTTAATAGTGTTTTCCCTTTTTTTTTTGCTTCACGCTGTATCCCGCACGAGGCAGGGTAGCCAGAGGGAACCCGGGAACCTAGTGTTAAGACATTCCGTTCTACTTCCGTTCCCCAATTTCCGTCGAATTTGAGGCATTGCGTGTTGAGTGGCGGAACTCAACGCCGCACATTGCCTTATTACCAGACCGAAGAAATGAAACATTAAATATTTAAATTGAAAATATTAAATATTTCATATTCTCGACTGCGGATCAAACCCAGAACCTATCGGTTACAGTCACACGCTTTTGCCGCTGATGACCTATAACTGAATGCACATATTTAATAACGCATTCACTTATAGGCCATTTGAGTATATCTGATATATATAATATTAAGGTTATGCACTAAAATTAGGTAAATGTTGAGGGAACGGAGTATCTTAATACTTGGTTCCTAAGTTATATTTTAATTTAAAAAAAAATCAGACTTCCTATCAGCTTCATACTGTATCCCGCACATACAGCGTAGGCAAAGGGAACTTGGAAACATAGGCTATATTGAATCGAATTGTGCTCACAGCGCTCATATCGTACCAACGTGCGGTCTAATTCGTGCTTTCCACTCTCATCGTTAGTGTTGTGGATGCTATGACGTCACATTACAGTACTGACAGGTCGGTGCGTTAGCATTTTGAGAATTGATGGTATTTTAACATTTAATATGTCCATGTCAGCGTCACTTTCCTCGATTACGGAAAATGCTTGAAATATCATCTTCATAAGCTACCCTACATACATCCACTCATGTTTAAATAAAAAAATGCTATGTTGGGTAATGTTTAAC
The DNA here is from genome assembly GCA_018249855.1 of Eueides tales michaeli. Taxonomy (NCBI): domain Eukaryota; kingdom Metazoa; phylum Arthropoda; class Insecta; order Lepidoptera; family Nymphalidae; genus Eueides; species Eueides tales. Next base: position 2,265 of record DWMZ01006035.1, on the reverse strand, counting down.
TTGATTAATTCGTAAACACACTTACAAGTTGGCCGAATTATTAATACTGCTAACTGACGTTGACGCGCTCACTATATCGGACCCCATGTAAGCTGTTTAAACGTCGTAAGTGCTGTGAGCACAATTCGGAATATAGCCCTAGTGTTGAGACACTTCGTTCAGCCCCATTTACCGCCGAATTTAATTTTTATTGTTGAGTGGTGGAAATCAACGCCGCACTATGCTTTGTTACCAGAGCGAAGAAATGAAAAAAAAATGGAAGGATTACATATTTTTTTCCTCGAGTAAAGATCTAACACACAACCTGTCAAATACATTTACATACTTATACTCCATAAACCTATACTAAATATTTTAAAAAATAGACATTACAAAGGCACAATAATTAATTTTCCCATTAATTTGTGTACCCTCCAGGACCCTCAGCACACTCCACTACTGAGGCTGGCGTGGAACAAACAGGACCCCAACTACCTCGCCACCATCGCTATGGACGCGTGCGAGGTCATCATACTGGATGTGCGGGTTCCGTGCACGCCTGTGGCAAGATTGAATAACCATAGGGCCTGCGTTAATGGCATAGCTTGGGCCCCACATAGGTAAGTCACTTTATTAATTTCTTCAATTAGTTTTATTTTTTCCTTTTCAAGGTGTATCCTACATATCGCAGGATAGACAGAAGAAATTTGGGAACGGAGTGTTAAGACACTCCATTTAATTCTCTTGTTTCCGCCGAATTTGAGGCTGTGTCTGTTGAGAGCGAAAAAATTAAAACATTAAATGTTCTGTTTAATATTAAATATTTCATTTCCCCGAGTGGGGATGAACCCTACAACCTGTCGTTTACAGTTACACGCTTGAGCCTCTGCGCCACAACAGCCACACAAAGTGATAAACTGATATATCTTCCATGACAGACAGACAGTTATCACTTCCATATTTATTATCAGTATATATTACTATCATATAATAAAATTAAAAATTTAATATCATTTTTTTTTAGCTTCACGCTGTATCCCGCACAAGGCAGGGTAGGCAGAGGGGACCCGGGAACCTAGTGTCAAGACACTCCGTTCCATTTCCGTTCCCCGCTTTCCGCCTATTTTTGAGGCATTGCGTGTTGAGTGGCGGAACTCAACGTCGCGCTTTTGCCTTAATACCATAGCGAAGAAATGAAAACATTAAATATTTAAATTGAAAATATTAAATATTTCATTTCCTCGAGTGTGGATCGAACCCAGAACCTGTCGGTTACAGTCACACGCTTGTACCGCTGCGCCACGACAGGCCTGAATATTATTTTTTAATAATAATTTCCCTTCATTCCCAGCTCGTGTCACATTTGTACTGCCGGCGACGATCACCAAGCTCTGATATGGGACATACAACAAATGCCCCGCGCCATTGAGGACCCCATCCTCGCGTACACCGCGGCCGAGGGCGAGGTCAACCAGATACAGTGGGGCGCCACCCAGCCCGACTGGATCGCCATATGCTACAACAGGCACACGGAAATACTGCGTGTTTAATTCATCAAGATCGAATGTACGATTCGTTTTGTGGCATTTTCGGTTGTAAACGGGGGGGCCGTTTGGAATATTTTTTTTTTTTAGAAAATAATCCCCTTTCTAAGTAAATAAGCTGCTATGGGCGAGGTCAATCATGTACTGCAATAGGCATACTGAAATATTTTGTATTTAATTAATGAAGATCGAGTGTACTCTCCGTTTTGTGATACTTTCAATTGTACCCTGCAGTTTTGTGATATTTTCAATTGTACTCTGCATTTTTTTTGACATTTAAATTACTACTAACAAAAAAGGGTCTACCAGACAACGAGGCGCCACATAGCCCAACTGGATCTCTATATACTGCACGGTAATATTGCATGTTTAATTAATGAAGATCGAATGTACCCTTGCAATTTTGTGACATTTTTGATTGCACTCCCATCTAATTTTTTTTTTACCCGCGTAATTTAGTAAATTACGTCAGATTTTATCACAACATGTGATTAGCGTTAAACATTCGATTTTATTTATTTAACATAGAATAAACTGCAAACAAGCCTGATCATAGTGTAATATCACTATTTTTTTTCATGAAAGGGTAGCATATTTATATATTGTGATATGTGATATCACTATATATATATATATATATATATATATATATATATATATATATATATATATATATATATATATATATATATATATATATATATATATATATATATATATATATATATATATATATATATAT
>DWMZ01006034.1:0-10559 GCA_018249855.1 Eueides tales michaeli | reverse complement strand
CCTATGAGAGTACTTCGCCCTTCGTACTTCATGGTTAAGGGTCCCCCTGAGTCCCCTTGACAGGAATCTCGGCCTCCCTGGAAAGTAAATTAGTTTTTTTGATTATTTTTTTAGTAAATATATTGTTTATTAGTTGTTAATATGTTATTTATTATTCTATCTTTTTATACTCAACACAATCCCTCCCCCGCAAATCCTTAGAAATTTAGAAGAAAGTCAAGTGGTAAACAGAAGTGTTTTAGCTAGATACCCAGGTTCCCTCTATGTTACCCAAAGCTAAAAAGGAAACATTAAATATTTAAATAGAAAATATGAAATATTTAATTTCTCGAGTGGGGGATGGAACCCGCAACCTGTCGCTCGTGCCGCTGCGCCACGGGCCTCCAATGATATATAGTAGGATGTCCCCAAGCACGTACCTCCTTGTACCCGGCGCACAGGAACACGTCGTGGATGGTCTCGCGGCGGCCGGCCGCTCTGAACCAGCGCTGGCAACGCTCGTTTGGTATCACTTCTACTTCCACTTCCTTTAAAAAAATAAAAAAAAATAATAAAAAAATAACAAAAAAATAATAAAAAAAATAATAAAAAATAATAAAAAATAATTATAAAAAAAAATAATAATAAAAAAAAATACCAAAAAAATAATAAAAAAATAATAAAAAAAATATATAAAAAAAATAACAAAAAAATAATAAAAAAATAATAAAAAAAATAACAAAAAAATAATAAAAAAATTATAAAAAAAAATTATTAAAAAAATAAAAAAAAATTATAAAAAAAAATTATAAAAAAAAATAAAAAAAAATTATAAAAAAAAATAAAAAATTATAAAAAAAAAGAATAAAATAATTCCCGACCCAAAAAATTACCTCATTTTGTTAATGCCTGTAACTTTCAAGCTATTTGTCTGATTTTCATTAAACAGATAAAAGCGATGAACATGGCTTTAATAAATGGATTTATTTATATCATATTGTATATAATTATATATAAATGTTATTTGTATTTAATTATAACTATAATATTATATTTTTAACTGCACTGTAACGATATTGCCATTATTTTGTTAAACTAAATCCTTTATTTACCAAACGTTGTCAGTAAAACATAGCTTGAAGCAAGAAGACCGCCTTTAAATACTTCTTGTGAACATACATTTTTCTTGTATTTTATATATTTGCTTCTCGTGTGTATAATAAAGAATAAACAAATAAATGCCTTTGATTAAAATAAATCGCACTTAGTTCATTCAGGAGCTGCAGTGCCACACGTAGACCTAGCTTATAACCTCCCCCCCTTTTATAGCTATTTTATTAACCAAAATACGCAAAAACATGAGAAATAAATAATATAAATTTAATCTACATAAGTTTCATTTGTACATATCTATATCAATGTAGGAACATATACAAACGCTATTTGAAAGCTTGGAGCACTTTTTGTATGACATTGTTGGCAAAGGTAACAAGAAAGTACGTTAAATATTATGTTTTATATAATTTTTTGAGGATTATGAATGTAATACGTCAAGCCAATGAAATGTTTTTACGCAGACCATCCTGGTACTCCATGGTACTGTGGGACTCGTTGAAAGGAAATCCGATACTACCCACTGGAACCCAGCGGAGACCTCATCACCTGAGTCGAGACGCAGTAGGATCGCTGGTGCATGCCACTACGACGCCTCAGTGGAAGACACATCCAATGCGAGTCACCATTGCTCTAAGGATGCCGTATGGTTTCGCCTGTACATCTTAGTTTCAATGACTGAATGCAGCAGGTTCTCTAGGGTAGGGGTAGTTGGAGATACGAGTATTGCCTTCTCCTAACCTACCCTGGCCTTCGACGACGGAGCGGGCTGGTATTTTGTCGGGACTATCAAACTGGCTCTGCGGCTTCCTTTAACGACATGACAGCTTCGCATAAAGAAACCATGGCAGACTTTGTCTTGAAGTTGACCTTTCACTTTCTAGTATGGCCCGCAAATGGCCTATCCAGAGTCAGGCCCTAATATTTCATCTGAGCCTGTACTTCCGCCTCTCCCTTGAATGCTCAGAGTGACCTCACGTGGTGTCCCGTTGTGCGGGCCGTTTTGGGACTGGAGGAGACCTTTGGGTCCAAACGGAAAACATAACCTAACTCCGTTCTTAAGTATCCTTTGAAATGAGTATAAAATATAACTGATAATAATAAATACACTTCAGCTATCCCAGAGTTATGACTAACATAAAAAGAAATGTATATAAAATAAAATTCGAAGATATTATTTACATCTTATTGTATAAGGTTAATGTATAAAGTTTGATATTTAAAATCACCCATATATAATTAAATTGCAAATGACCGCTGTTATCACGTGAAATATGTATAATAATATACAATTAGAGGGGCATTTGCCAAAATAATATAATTTAAAGCTTTTATTTCTGTTGGCGTGTTTGTCTTTGCGTTTGTTCACACTAATATCAAAATCGGCTTAGCCGATTAAAACGCAGTTTTCACTATTGTATTATTTTTTAAATAAAACAGTTACATTAATATATATTTGGTTCTACACAATTGTTAAACAGTAATAAAATTGGCTGTAGTAATAAAATTCACTAATTGATATCACGGATTCAGTTACGTAGAGGAATATTAAACATCGTTCAATAAGTCCAGGGACTAACCCAGAGATGGCATGGTTCATGTTAAATCAACCTTATTTTTTAAAAGTACATTTAAGTGACATGTGTCAAAACTTCATGTCAATCCAACCATAAACAACAAAGCTACTGTGATGAGAGTGACGCTCCTTTTGCATTTGTTCAAAAAATGGAAAAAAAAACGAATATCGTGTGTTAATAAAACATTGTAATTTAATGCGAAAAAATATCGTGCAAGCTCAGCAATGACTTGAAAAGTGTTATCCAGGCTCTGCTCCATCGAAAACAACGATTTGTCGGTGGTTTGATTTCAAACGCGGTCAAACTGATACAAGTGATGTAGAACGCTCGGGGGTGCAAAATGAAGCAGTAACTCCGCGAAATATTAAGCAAGTTTTGAAAATAGTGATGGATAACCGAAAAACGAAAGTTTCTGAGATTGCTGAGATCGACATATCGACTGGAAGTGCGTTTACGAATTTACATTACAAGAGAAAGGTCATTCCGATCATTTTTCCCAAAATAGTTGTACTCATCAATATTACTAGAATAAGTTCTTCAAGAAAGACCGGCATAGACCACGTGAACGTTAGACGTAAGTGGAATGGTGTGAGGCGTTATGGAGGTTGATAGTACTGAGTTTGCACACACTACTGAGTGTGCCAATAGAAGTGTTCCCGGTAACACTATGCCTGTTTCACTCCATCAACACAAAATGTCTTCCACTGTAACGTTAAACGTGTCGTTTCTGGGCTATTACTACCACTTGACGCACTCCACTCTGCAGAGGTATAGGTGCTGTGCTTCTTTCATGGACTCGAACCAATTTTACTAGCTGGCTTTGAACTGCTGAGATTCTAGCGCTGCTCAGGTTTCGATAGAATCGAAGGCTTTTTCTTAACCTATAAACCCAATAAACAGCGTCTTCTATATAATCTGTGGCAGCGTATATATGTAATACATAGTACTGTACATGAAACTTGTTCGGAAAGCTGGAAGTCGTCTAGCCCGCGCTCTATACTATTAGTATTCCATATCCTTAAAATGTAGGTTATAGTCCGGTAGGTCTATAGTTCTTCAATAGACCTCTATCGCTTTTTGAAGAATAGCACCACCACGCTTCTACTCCAAGACCTCAAAGCAGCTCCGCTACTGATGACAGTATTAAATAGTTTTTGACGCGCACTAAGGAGGGTTTTACTTGCAATATCTTTCGGTACTTTATTGTTATTGAGCTGGTTAAGGGTTTCGCTAATTTCGTACAGCGGACGTCTAGAATATCTTCGGTATAGAGGTCGAGTCAATTTGGCTCTTTGCGTTGAAAATCCCCATCACCACCATGAAAATAGTCTTTGTGGCATATATAGCTCTACTTTTGTCTACTTCCCCACCTTCATTGAATAACGTTCCGATAATATAAGTATAAGTCTATAAGTCTTTGCCGGATAATAATGAATCTTTGCCGGATATGGATGAATCTTTGCCGGATATGAATGAATCTTTGCTGGATTTGAAATAATCTTTGTCGGATATGAGTGAATCTTTGCTGGATGTGAAAGAATCTTTGCCGGATATGAATGAATCTTTGCCGGATATGGATGAATCTTTACAGAAGCTTTACACTTTTTATTCTTAGTACTGCCTATCCCGCCAGATCCGGGCTGCAGAAGTAGCCAGGAATAGCGGAGTCACCGAGGTCTACGGCGGGCACATTTGTAACTTTTAAAAGAGTGTTATTACCATAGTCACTGCGCTTGGCACTGCTTGTTGTTGATCACAATAAATGATATGATCTCCAAATTGTAATTCAAATATTTTTATTCAAAATAAGAAGTTATTCATTTGTTGAACGTCAAGCAATTTACCACCTGTAAACTAAAGTTACTGCCTCAGACCTGAGAAGAACACAAGGAAGAAATTTTGAAACTCAGAAACTCACTTCTTGAATTTAATCCTTGATCGTCTTTTACGATCTTCTCTAGAAGAATGGGAGTGGTGCTATTCTAACACTGAGGACCATTGAATAAAACAAATAAATAGAGCTAAAAATAATCAAAAAATCATATGGCTCAGTTGGTCAGAGCGCTTGGACGGTTTCCTATAGGCACGGGTTCAAATCTCATCTAACATTTTATACTACTAAATGTGGCATAACACCTTAAGAGTAGTAAAAGTAATTCAATGTTATTACTTTTAACTTACATTTTAAGTTAAAATGTATATTTCATTCAAGATTATATACGAGTATGTATATACCTGTAAAACAGAAGGCACAGTGCTCTGTCCGTGCCTTGTCCTCCCCCATCCGGCGACGGTCGCCATTTTACCCGCTAACTTCATTTGTTTTTGTGGTAGACATACCTGGAATTGATCATATTTCAAATTATTAGTAATAACATGAAAATAGAACAAAAAAAAAAGAAAAACAAATGTAAAAAATTTACAGAGAAAATGTAATTTTAAAATACACAAATATCTGTCTGTCTGTTGAAAAAGTATTTTCCTCAAGCCATTAACTTAGGAAGAGATGTAATATTATTGAATACTGTCTTAAGATAGAGAATCAATATTTGAGTGAAATTATAACAATTACTGTAAAATTGTATTTTTTTTTCAAGGGTTGAAAATACCATTTTACAGTAATTATTAATATATAAATATAATTTTATGGTAATTTTATAATTTTTATAGGAATGTCTCTTTAGGATGTAAAAATAAATAGATTTTTTTTAATGTTAAATTTTTTGGTTAATACTGTTCATACATATATTGAAAACCCATATTTTTTATTTACCAAATAACACATAAAATGTCTGTATTATTAAATATATTAGCTACTATTCATTTAAAAAAGTTCTGCCATTAGTATAAAATATCATAATACTAAACTACAAAGCGCGGCGTTGTGCTCCACTGCTCAGTACACAATATCTTAGAGAGGAAATGCTTTACTTAAATAAATTATTGAAAGCACATTTGACTTATCGAGTGAGCCTACAAACAAAAGCTGTCACTAGCTCGGACGGTAATTCTGGAACAAAATCTTGATACGACCCTAGTATACGGAAAAACTGTAAAACAAACTTTAAATCCTAATATTAAAAACTATTGAACGAATTTAGATCAAACTTTGCTTGGAGCTTATAGGTCTCAATAATATATGGGCTGTAATTTATGTAAGGATTAAAAGCGGGCGAAGCCGCATTTACCAAGAAGAAAATTACTCATATAAACGTAAAACAGGAAAACTATGTCCAAATCGGTATAAGGTAACATTATTCCTGAACCTGAAAACTTCATAAAAATATGGACCTCTTTCATCCGAACCCCCAAAATTACAAATACAAAGAAATAGGGATGGACCCCATAATAATGATGGACCAACAATAAAAGTAAACCCAAAGTGGGGTCCAGTTTAAGCTTACCGGCAGTATATGCTGTTTAAACACCACACTATGGTCCAATTGGACCAAAGCAACATCGTTCCTAAAGTCCGAGGGCTCGTAAGACGGATGGACCTCTTTCCTTTGGACCGCAAATTCTTCATGAGAATACCTCTCCCCTGCATCTCTTACATCCCACTCGCCAAGACGCACCCGTAATTGAGAATTTGGTGTTCTGGAATGTTTCAATTAGAGATAATAGTTTGTAAAATGGTAAATATTCTTGTGACGAATTTCTTTTTACTATTTTTAAAGTGTTATACCACTTAGGAAAGAAAGATACAAAATTAGAAAACGTATTACAACTTGAACGTAGCAGGATTTGAACCCGCGCCTCTTATAAGCCGTCCAAGCGCTCCGACCAACTAAGCCATACGCTTTCTTATCAAGATACGTCAAAATTTTCAATGCTTGTTACAACTTATTTATGTTGTTAACATCTCTGTAGGGAAATTTTTACAAATATCCGCTACACAAAGACAATTCGTTAGAATTATCGTTTGGCAAGAGAGAATGCTATTTATTCAATATTTTTACTATTTTTAAAACGTTATTCCACGCTCAGGAAGGATATATACTTATTTTAAAGAATTTCAACGTAGCTTGATAAGAACGTATGACTTAGTTGGCCAGAGCGCTTGTTTTCTACGAGGTGTGGGTTCAAATCCTCCTACGTTCAAATTTTTATACTTTTTAAAAAAATAGTAGTTTTAAATAAAAAATATTTTTGTTATCTATGTGAAGTTGCATCAAGTTTCATATTGAGACAACGGCCATTGCAAGTAAGGACACTTCTAAGCCAAGATGGCGTCAACACTGAATTAATTAGTGTATCAGTAAAAACAAAAAATATTTTTAATATTCCTAATTAATATATCTGAGATCTGTCATGGCTCACGCACAAGCGTGTGTCTGTAAAAGCGATAGGTTGTGGGTTCGATCCCCACTCGAGGAAATGAAATATTTAAAAATTTCAATTTAAATATTATATGTTCACATTTCTTCGCTCTGGTTAAAACCAGTCAAAGTGCGGCGTTGAGTTCCACCACTCAATACGCAAATGCCTCAAATTCAGTGGAAAGTGGGGCCGAACGGTGGTGTCTTAACACTAAGATCCTACGTTCCCTATGCCTACATAGACATGTGCGTGATACAGCGTGAAACTGAGTGAATCAGTGAATTATAATAGTTTTTATGATATAATTTAGATTCAAATTTAAAATAATATATAAAATATGTGCAATACTCACGTAGCAACACAATGGGCGGCTGTAATGACCCATCTGTCTGATATCAAGGCGCCTCCACACGCAAGTTTCTTACTCAAAAATCCTGACTTAATTAACGCCGCTTGCCACGGATGGGAACCGAACCCGGTAGAGTGACCACCGACGATACGATTAGACCTTGTGAAAAGTTCTCCACAGCCTAGAAGAAAACAAACATAAATAAGGTAACGACAAGGAAAAGAAACACGTTTTATCGTACTTTCAGGATAGTAACAGAGATATTTCTTTTGAAAAAATCCTTATATTTATATATATGAGGAAACGCGAAGGAAATGAAATATATTTTATCGGATTTTCCGGATTGTACCTGACACGTTTTTATGTGTGATAGTTGGTTTTTATTCGTCTTTCCTTAATATTTAATTATTTTGTGTATAAGAGCAGTTTAACTATTGTGCAATTCGGCCATAAAATTATCTATAGTACATATAGGTATTATGCAATCCCATTTTTATATAAATATACAGAATATGTAAATATATAAATCTTGTGAAAAGTTTTCCACAACCTAGGAGAAAAAAAACATATATAAGGAAACGAGAAGGAAAAGAAATATGTTTTATCGGATTTCTGGATAGTAAAAGATATATTTATGTATATGTATGACAATTTGAATTCGTCTTTTCTTAATATTTAATTATTTTGTGTATAAAAGCAGTCTAACTACTGTGCAATACGATTTTAAAGATACCTTCCTGAAACTACATATTATACAGACATTCAAATTGATATTCACTACAGATTTTTTATATAAATATACATATAATAGAATATTTACACATATGTACATACATTGTTATGATTTAAACAATATTTTTGTTGGAAATACTTCAATTGGAGATAGATGCGCTTTTTGAACTACTAAAGTAATTCTAATACTAGCTATAATATAATTTACTAAAATACTTTATTAAACATTTCGATCAGTCATTTCATGTGAACCCTTAACTTCATCCTTATGAACTTCATGTTTATAAACTTCATTCTTATGAATTTCATGCTTTTGAACTTCATTCTTATAAATTTCACGCTTTTAAACTTTATTATTATAAATTGCGTGCTTTTGAATTTTATTTTTATGAATGTCTTGCTTTTGAACTTTATGCTCATGAATTTCATTATTTTGAAGTTACAGGTTGATCTTTAATGATTACGTCGCAATGTTCGTACATTTATAAGCTTCTAACCACATTGTTTCTCTATTTTGTGAAAAAAAAAGCAACTAAAGCGTGCAACAGAGGTGCGTGATGATTATGAAAACGTCGTGCAATTAACAAGCAGAAAGGAAAAATAATATAGCGAAAACTCAAGAACTTTTAATGAAATAATATTGTAATCATAAATTATAATGTCATTTATTTTCTGTAACAATAGGCTTTACATATTAGGATTGTTCCGCATGAAACATTTCCTCAATATCTGGTTTCTGTACTACCCGTCACAAATTGTTATAATTATTGAAGTACATCTTAACTAGTACATTTTATAGAATGAGGTAAGAAAAATATGAAATCTTTAAAATATCTCAATGCTCGATTTCAGCATGTATTCCGATAACATTTATTTCGTTATCAAATTATATATTACAGAAAACGTTAAAAAAAATAGAAATATAATTATCCAAAAAAAGTAAAAGTCCTTGAGTTTTCTTAAAACTAACACAATCAAAAATCACAATCTAACCAGTCCTTATAAAACAATCTCACCCGGGTAGCTAGGTCTTGGTGGCTTATGACCATTTGTGTGTACCGGCACATAATCATCATCACCGTCCGGTTTCGAACCTATGTCCGGGTAGAATTCCGGTAGTTGTGTTGTACTTTCGTGATACGACGGTTTAACATAGTAATAGTGGTTCTGATCATAGTTTTGTATAGTCCAATCCGGTTTCGGCCGGTTCAAACCGGTTTGATCCGGTTCCGGTCGGCCTGGGACCGGTTTTGGGCGGTTGTGGTGCGGGTTCACGTGGTTTGTATCCGTGTAAATGATGATTGGGTCCTCGAACTGTGTGTTTGTTTGGTATTCGAACGTTTCGTGTGGGAATGTGCCGATGATTTGTATAAAGTCACCTGTTGTGAAATATTTGTTTTGTTTACTACGTGAAATATTAATATTAAACTGTTACTATTTGTACTGTCTATTATTTTAAATACATTTAATTTGTACAATTATTACAAGATAGCATATACATATTTATAAATGATAACTTAAATTAAAATAGCAAGTACACATTTATAATGTCCTGTTGCAGAAGCTGATGTAGCATGGCATGGCGGTATATTTAGCTTACATAGGCATAGCCCCTTTTTTTACAAAAAAAGACACTTTAACTAAATATTTCGAAATTATAATAGAAACTCTACAATAGTAAATATATATTAAATTAAGAAACTTCCGTTCCCCATTCTCCGTGTAATTTTGATGACATTGCGTGTTGTGTGTAGTGGCTGACCTAAACACCGCGCTTTGCCTCGTTACCACAGCGAGAAAATGAACATATTTAATTTAAATTATTTTATTTACAATTCTCAAACATCGCCAATTATAAGCATGGTACCAAATGCACGGTAGGCAAGAACGTGGTGTAAATACCTATACCTTCCCCCACCATCAGTATCTATTTTTATTAGTAAGTATATATATATATATATATATATATATATATATATATATATATATATATATATATATATATATATATATATATATATATATATATATATATATATATATATATATAATAATAGTTGCGTATTGAATACTTATTTATTAGTATAATATATTATAGCTGTAAACACGACAGGTGGTGTGTTCGATCCCTACTCCAGGAAATGAAATATTTCATATTTTAAATTATTTAATGTAATAATTTCTACGATTTGGTAACAATGCAAAACGTGGCTTTATAGTCCGCCGCAACGCATCTATTTCGGCGGAAAGTGGGGACCAGAATCGAGTGTCTTAACCCTAGGTTCCTAAGTTCCCGCAGCCTATTCTATCAAAAGCGGGATACAAAGTGAAGCTACAACGCTGCCACGTGAAACAAAACAAACCAAGCATGAGAAGCAGTATACGTAGCTTATAGCTATTATTTAATCAACCAAATTCATTGTAATAAATTATACAATAGATACTTCCTATTGTTATACAATTTTGTTTCTTTTTATTTCTTTGAAGTA
>DWMZ01006033.1:0-10560 GCA_018249855.1 Eueides tales michaeli | reverse complement strand
AGAGAACGGAAACTAGTGTTGAAACACTCCGTTTCGTTCTCCAATACAAGCTTTTCTATTTAATATTGTTTTCACAATTACTTTAAAGTTTTGCCTACTTTTTTGAATATATAACACATTTTACTAGTTTATATATTATGTACGAAATATATGTTTGCGCGTCTCGTACATATTTCAAGGTAATCCTTAGAAAACCTATGTAAATTGGCGAGTGGGATCGATGAAGGTTTTTTAATTGTTTCACTCAAGTACGATGGTTTGTTTACAAATAATAGTACTATTACTTTATTTATTAATCGATCACCCCAATTCTTTCTACTTACTATGCTTTGGGAATTACTTATTTTGCTCCTAACTATAATAAGGAGACAAAGCGCGGCGTTGAACTCCGTTACTCAACATGCAAAGTCTTGAAAATTGGAATTAAATTGGGTAACGGATTACCGTAACACTAGGTTCCCTCAGGTACTTTTCTTTATTGGAGATACAGTGTGAGTCTAAAAAAACAAGTGTGTCATTTTAATCGTATTTAATTAAAACAACACGCTGTATATACATACATACATACAATATACCTATACATACATACAATATATACATACAGACATACATATTTTTTTTTAGCTTCACACAGTATCCCGTACGAGGCGAGGCAGGGTAACCAGAGGGAACCCGGGAGCCTAGTGTTAAGACACTCCGTTCCACTTCCGTTCTCCACTTTCCGCCGAATTTGAGGCATTGCGTGATTGCGGGACTCAACGCCGCGCTTTGCCTTATTACCAGAGCGAAGAAATGAAATATTAAATATTTAAATTGAAAATATTAAATATTTCATTCACACATACATACATAATATTATTATATATACCGATCAGGCACTACAAGTATCGCGTTACCCACAAATCCTCGATGACACTGCGAGACTGTGGTGAGGCAAGTACGCATATAATATGCTTTTGATTCAATTAACGTTTAATGTTCCAGTTTATCATATACTGTCGTCCATTAAGTTAAATTGTTAAATGTAACTGATTTGAACCTGCGTCCCTTCGACGAATTCCGAGAGGTTTCATAATTTTCATACGTTTTCTTTATAATTTTTCTTTCCTATGTGTACAGATTAACGCTTAATAAATAGTAAAAATATATAAACAATGACTGTCTGTTTATGGAAAATATGAGGAAATGTTTATCCAAAACAATGTTTTATTTTATTGTTATTTATTATACATTTTGAGGTCTGTCGTGGCGCAGCGGCACAAGCGTGTGACTGTAACCGACAGGTTGTGGGTTCGATCCCCAGTCGAGGAAAGGAAATATTTAATATTTTCAATTTAAATATTTAATGTTTCATTTCTTCGCTCTGGTAATAAGGCAAAGCGCGGCGTTGAGTTCCGCCACTCAACACGCAAAGCCTCAAATTCGGCGGAAAGTGGAGAAAGGAAGTGGAACGGAGTGTCTTGACACTAGGTTCCCGGGTTCCCTCTGCCTACCCTGCCTTGTGCGTGATACAGCGTGAAGCTAATACAAAGAAAATAAATAAAAAAAAATGTTTTAATTTTAGTCTGTTTGTTTATAGGTTTGTGCACTCTAATCCCAGAAACGGCTTAACCAATTTAAATACAGTTTTTACTAATGCATGCCTGTAACATTTACTTTAAAAGATCCCCGATCCAATGAATCACTACACCATCTTAGCAAAATGCTTGTAGCTCTTAAACTACTAATCTAATTTTCATAAAAGAGCTATAATTTCGCAATAAATAAGGTTTTAAATTAAAAAAAACCCCCGCAAACAAATCGCTACAATCACAGACAGACAAACACGTAAAACTTATAAGACCCTTTTTGCGTCAGTAGTTAAAAAATAGAAGATATTGAGTTGTGGCACTCAAAATATCGTATATTTAGAAAGATATATAAATATGATCTTTTTAAAGATATATAAACTCTTTACTTAGGAAAATACCAACATAGAAATAGATCTTCTTCTTCTTCTCAATCTTAGCTTCACGCGGTATCCCTAGCGGTGTAGGCAGAGAGAACGGAGAGGCAAATGAAAGAGGTATATAGAAGTAGAAACATATTAAAATAATAAATTGAGGCTTGTCGTGACGAACAGCGGGACAAGCGTCTGTCTGTAACCGACAGGTTGTGGGTTCGATCTCCAGTCGAGGAAATGAAATATTTCACATTTTCTATTTAAATATTTAATGTTTTTATTTTTTCGCTCTGGTAAGAAAGCAAAAAACGGCGTTGATTCACCGTAAGTTGAATCACGGAGTGTCTTGACACTAGGTTCCCAAGTTCCCTCTGCCTCCCGCACACGGTAGGGTACCGTGTGCGGGATATAGCGTGAAGCTGAAAAAAAAAATTATATATTTAGACAAAAGAGACTGCAGTAACATGAGTCAGAATTAAGGATGTCAGCAATATCTCAATTGAGATAAATCTCTCTACGCGTTATCTTTTTGTACTGTTACAGTTTCATTTATCAATGAAAATAATAAAATTTCTTTTAAAGATATATGTTATTTTCGTAATATGTACGTGTTAATATAAACCTCGGTATGAACTATGAAGATGTATTTATTTTTTTTTGAAATAAAATGTTGAATATTTTCATTTCTTTGATTAATTATAAGAAATTGTCTTACTGAAAACGGTGTGTTTTGACATTAGGTTCCCAAGTTCCCTCTGGCTACTCTTCTATGAACGTGAAGCTAAAAATTTAAGAAAACAACAATGGTCATTTCTTAAATATTGTAGGAGTCGAAATCAGTTTGTAAATAGTCTTTTCCCATACATTTACATTTTTTTTGAAAGCAATTAGCAGTCGATATCGATAAATTATTTATGAAACAATACTAAATTACTAAGTGGAGAACGGAGTGTCGTTACACTAGGTTCCCAAGTTCCCGTTTCATACCCTGCCAAGTGCGGGATACAGTGCAAAGCTGAAAAACGATCGACAAATTATATTTAAGTAAAAACATTGAATTGCCAATTGGGGATCAGAACGGAGTATTTCACAGTAGGTTCCCTGTGGTTCCCCTGCGCCACGACAGGCCTCGAATTTATCGATCGTTTAGCTCTTTTTATATATATTTATTTTTATCTAGCGTGAATAGGAAGCACTTTGACTGCCTTATTTGAATTGAAATCGGCTTGTGTCAGTGACGTGCGACATTTTATCTCTTAAGTATTTACGTCACTCACAATCGATAGTTTAAGATGGCCTTTATTGTAGGAACAACATTATAAATTAATATAAATTCTTGTGACATTCGTAAACCGTAAAATATAGTTGTTAAGTTCTCTGCTCTGTTAAATAAAACGCAGCGTTTAGTTCCGTAACTCGAAATTTAATTTGTGGAACATTATGTTCCCAAGTTCCCCCCGTCTGTGCCCTACTATGTGAAGTATACAGCGTTAATTTAAAATAAGCGCTTTTCGAAAAGTTAAATTTAAATTTTAACTGTAGAAGAAATTAAGTTAATATATATTTCTTGAAATATACTAAAAAACCGTATACAGACAACAAAAGTGTCTCATTCCTATCATTGACCTCTTTAACCTACAGTACTTTGTGAAGGTTTTCCTCCCACTCCCACCCACGTTTACGCCAAGCACATCTCAATATGGCCATAGGCTTAATGATGATGACTCGTGTGAGACGCCTTCACTTAACTAGGCTATAGTTGATGTTAGTCGATGTACGACGCACAAAATTTTAGAAGACGCCCAACAGTTTTTTTTTATCATTTGGCATCTCTTAAATGCTGGTCCGAATTTCGTGAAACATAGCTAAGAACTACTGCGATGAACAAGGCTTTCGATAAAGGAATACCCTACAACATACACTGTACAGGCTGACATACAGACAAACGGTCAAAATTACAACACCCTTCTTTTTGCATTGGTGGTTAAAAAGGGTGGCTTCAAATGTCTACCAAGATCTCACTTACTGCTGTCATAGATAGCGTTCTCATTGTATAGAAGTTTAAATGAAGCCTATAATGGCGCAGGTTATAGATTCAATCCGCTTTCGATGAAAATGAATAATAATTATTTTTCCATCTTCGCTCTGGTACAAAGGCAAAAGCGCGGCGTTGAGTTCCGCTATTCAACATTCAATGCCTCAAATACAGCAGAAAGTGAGGAACGGAAACGATCTTAACAATAGGTTCCCAAGTTCCCTCTGCATACCCTGGCCATGTGCGGGTTACAGCGTTAAAGCTCTACTGTACTATTATTCTTTTTAATTTACAAGATGCAAAATACGCTTAAAAGTTAAACAAAAAAATATCGATCGCACAGTAGTATAAGATCAAACAAAGTAATTGCAAAGATACCTTGTCTTTGCTATTATGATGACACATATTGAGCTTAATAAGGCAACGATTCACGATTTGCTTATTTAAATATTTTCTTCAGCTTCACGCTGTATCCCGCACATGGCAGGGTAGGCAGAGGGAACTTGGGAACCTAGTGTAAAGAGGCTTCGTTCGTTCTCCCACTTACCGCCCAAATTGAAGTATTGCGTGTTAAGTAGAGGAAAATCATGAAAATATTAAATATTTTATTTGAAATTATTAAATATTTCATGTATAGTTTTTTTTTGTTGTTTCACACGCTTGTGCCTCCGCACGCCACGACAGGCCTCAACTCTTCTCTTATTTAAATCTTATTTATGTAAACGTATTTAATAACGCACGTTTCATTATTTCATCAAGTTACTTGATCAAAGTAAAGCAAGTCGTCACAGGGAACATAGTTACATACACTAGGTTACTAGGTTCCCTGTGCTTACCAAGATACTCCGTTCAAATTAAGACTTCCGTTCCCCATTTTCGACCAATTTTTGAAATAGCATATTCTCAACGCCGCTTCTTGTCTTGTTTATGAAAAACATTTTTACCTCAAATTGCATTTCACTCACTCACTCAGCTTCACACTGTATCCCGCACATGGCAGGGTAGGCAGAGGGAACTTGGGAACCTTGTGTTAAGACACTTCGTTTAACTCTGGTTCCCCACTCTACCATTACTACCTTAAATTAAACAATTGAGCTGTAACTCCTTACCAAGATTTTTTTTTTATTAGCTTCACGCTGTATCCCGCACAGCCAGGGTAGGCAGAGAGAACCCGGGAACTTAGTGTTAAGACACTCCGTTTCACTTCGATTCCCCACTTTCCGCCGAATTTGAGACTTGCGTGTTGAATGACGGAACTCAACGCCGCGCTTTTATCTTACTACCAGAGCGAAGAAATGAAACATTAAATAATTAAATTGAAAATATTTAATATTTAATTTCCTCGACTGGGGATCGAACCCAGAACCTATCGGTTACAGCCACACGCTTGTGCCGCTGCGCCACGACAGGCCTCACCAAGATACGATATTTCAATTTCAAATCTCTATAATATGCATAAGCAATGTAATTGTTCTAACGGTATCAAATTGTGTTAGTGTTACACAAGACTTTCGGCCAATGCCATACGAGTGTTGGCATGCATGTACGTACTGTGAGCGTAAATAATCGGCACGATCCGCTCGTTTTGGTAGCTAGAAATTTATTTTAGTTTATTTTTTATCACCTTAATGCTGTAGCGGAGGGAACTTGGGAATCTAGTGTTGAGACACTCCGTTCCATTTCCCAATTTACACAAAATTTGAGGCTTTCAGTGTTTAGTGGTGGAACTCAACGCCGCGCTTTTCCTTGTTACTTGAGGGAAGAACGGTAACATTAAATATTTAATTTGAAAATATTATATATTTCATTTCCTCGAGTGGGAACAGAACCCACAACCTGTCGTTTACAGTCACAAGTTTGTGCTCCTGCACAACCACTGATCTTGAACTATTATTAACTCGTCCTTGAACGGTTATAAAGACCCGCTACGTTCAAATTTTATATGGTTTCTAAATAAATATTTTTGGCACTTCTCCCAAAAGTATAGCTAAACCTAGGGTCCTCATGTTGTCTATTATCGGACTATTATCTTTAGAACAGCAAATTCTTGGAACTATTATTTCATGTATATCGTCATCAAAATCAAATTTAAATATTTTATTCAAAATAATAAGTAACAAGCTCCAGTTTTTGAACATCAAACAATTTATCAACCGTTCACTAAGGTTACTGCCTCAGACCTGAATTCTTCTCAGGCAAGAAACTCAGTGGGACATCAAAGCACGTTTCACGTCCACTGCGGGCCTATAGGTCTCCTCCAAAGATCATCGTCATCGATGATGATGATGACGTCTCGAAAACGATCCTCTATAACTGCCGATACTGACAATTTCGCCTTTTGCGTTCCGAGTCGGTGATAGCGATCTATAGGATTGATACTACAGACATTTCTTTCTAACTTAACGATTTAAAAATGCTTGTAATGGCCTAATTGAATAAAGAATATTTTTATTTTTACTGTATGGCTTACCGCGGTATTAACCATCCACTTCATATAGTTATTTGTTTATTTAATTCTACATGTTACTATACTACACCATTAATATTAATGTAAAATACAAAAAAAAAAAAACATTGTAAATGACCTTAAATTTGGCGATAAAATCGTTTATTGGCACACAGCCGGCACGGAAGCGCGTCCGGCACCTGTACATTATGCAATGAATGAACAAAGGCTCACAATAATGTACCTACTTAATTATTGCGCAAAATACATATAAAAAAACTAGATAGTTAGGCTATTTATTGTTGCGCAGTAGGAGAATATGATGCTGTTAACTCGATAAGTTTTGGTTCCATATCTGAGAATTATTATGATATTTAAATTACTAAATATAAGATCTTTTTTGAAGTAATAACTATATGTAATATTAAGTATAAATGATCTTGATAGACGAACATACAAAGTGATTTTGTATGGGTTTCGTTTGTATCCTTTGGCGTACGGAATCCTAAAATTAGATCAAATATTTCAATAGGTAACGTTTGCGATTTGGCCAAAAAAACTACTTTGTTGATATGGTTTTAGTTATTTTACAACTACCGTTCCTAGAATCTGTGCAGACAACCAGTATCTATTCGGGCAGAAAATGGAAAACAGGGTTCTATATTGTTTCTCTACCATAGAACTATATTATATATAGTAAAATTGTCGTTAAAGTTGTCACATTTACAAGTTCATAATTATATTATCAGCTTCACACTGTATTCCGCATATGACAGGGTAGGTAGAGGGAACTTCGGAAACGAATGGTAAGACACTCTTCCCAAAGGGATACTTTTGTTCTCATTGAGATACTTCCGTTCCCATTATGATACTTATACCAAACGATATAATTTACTAATTCTTTACTATTTTTAAAGTGTTATTCCACACTTAGGAAAGAAAAATACTAAATTTAAAAACGTATAAAAATTTGAACGTAGCAGGATTTGAACCCGCGCCTCTTGGAAACCGTCCAAGCGCTCTGACCACTAAGCCATTCGTTCTCACCAAGCTCCGTCGAAATTTTTGTACGCTTGTTACAACTTATTTTAATAAATAGCATTCTCTCTTGCCAAAACGATAATTCTAACGAACTGTCTTTGGGTAGCGGAAGTTTGTAAAAATCTCCCTACAGAGATGCTAACATCATAAAATAAGTTGTAACAAGCGTATAAAAATTTCTACGGAGCTTGGTGAGAACGAATGGCTTAGTGGTCAGAGCGCTTGGATGGATTCCAAGAGGCGCGGGTTCAAATCATGCTTCGTTCAAATTTTTATACGTTTTTAAATTTAGTATTTTACTAATTCTTTTTTGTAGTATCTTTTTATTTCCTTGTCTTATGCGTGTAAAATTTGAACCCACAACCACCGTTAATAGTAGTCTTGAAGTTATTCCTAAGGTTAACGTAATAAAGCCGTTTAAGTTACACCAATATAAAGATTAAGAAATAGCTGAGACACTGTTGAAATAGGGTTGCTGAGTGACCTTTTTAAGTATAGGAATTGAATTGTCTACAATGCTGTGACCGAGCATTTTCTATGGCTGACTCGTTAATTAATATGTTATTTTTCACTCCAAAGACGTTGATTGTCTATTAAAGGTTATAAGAGGACTGTCGTGGTGCAGTGGCGTGTGACTGTACACGCGACAGGGTGTGGGTTCGATCCCCACTGGAGAAAATAAAATATTTAATATTTTTAAAGTAAGTATTAAATGTTATCATTTCTTTGCTCTGATAACAAGGCAAAGCGCGGAGTTATGTTCAAGCAAGCACTTAACACGCAATTCCTCAAATTTGTCGGAAAGTGGGAAAAAGAATGGAGTGTCTTAACATTAGGTGCCCAAATTCCTTTTGCCTACTCTGCTATGGATACAAGGTGAAGATGATATGGATATATATGACGCTGATATATTCATTTGTATTCACTGTTAACAATTTGTTTAATTTTTCACTTTACCAATTAAAGTCAACGCATACCAACTTTTATAACAAGCAACAAACATAAAAATTACTACTTCAATTAAATCTTTATCAAACTTCCCATACAAGCTCCTATTTTAGTAACAACGACGGAGAGAGCAATTCATGTTTTGGATATGTTCCAGAAACTTTCAAAAGCCTACATTATTCAGCTACGGACAAAGCTCTTACATAAGTAACTTGTTATGTCATGAAAATAGTTTTTCGTACAAATATACTGAGGTTTTCATTCGAAATTATATTTATAATAGATCTTGGCAAGACTTATTTTCCTTTATATTTTTCTATATTTTCCCCACTTTGATGCTCACATATCTCAAAAGTTGGTCGTGCGTAAATGGCTTGAAGCTGAGTATCATTTTTATCATAACTTTTTCTTGTTTGGACGGTTTCTAATAAGTGTGGATTTGAAAACGTTGAAAATAGCGAATTAAAGTGTTTTCAAGGGAACGTATTGTCTTACCACTATGTTCCCAGATTCCTTCTGCCTACTGTGCAATATGCGGAAAACTGTGAAACAATAATCCGATTTGCTTTTTAAGGTAAAGTTACCAGTAGGGAAGGAAAAGTTTTCTATCATTATCGAAATCGCAGGCATTACTTAGCTGCTTGAGTAGTCAAAAGCAAAGGAAGTCCTGCAGAATTTGAACCTAGACTCGAGTTACAAATATTCCCGCACTCACATTATTTATATCAGTCAATCCTAAAGAGTAATGCGCCGGCGCAGTGGCGCGGGGGTACGCACGCTTTCTACAGGCTTTCCACGGTTCAATTGTTTCACGATTATATGTCGACGATAGCTTGTGTTTATACGTATTGTTGGATTTAGTTTTTATATATTCTCTAATAGATAGAGTCGGACTGTAATCGTTGAGGAATGATTTTATATAAAACAGTCTTATGCTTTTCTGAAGCTTTTTGACAATCCAGAGAGATCTTGGGATACTAGTGTTAGGACACTCAATTCCCAATATTCTGTTGCATTTGAGGCATTGCGTGTTGAATTGTCTTTGTTACTGGAGCGAAGATATTAAAAATATATATTTCCTTTTTTTTGACAACAGACGTAATCTCTCAGCTTTAGTTGAATAAATGCGGCGTCGAGTTTCGCCACCGAACACGCTAAGTCTCAAAATCTAGACGGACAATGAGAAAACGGAGTGTCTTAACACTAGGTTCCTTTTGACTGCAAAGCGATAAAAGGCATAAAGCTGCCAAATTACAAGATCTTTAATATAACTCAAACAAATGAATCACTACAGCCCATACCCTGAAATAAGTAGACTATCCAATACAAAAATAATGTTCAAATCTGGCCAGTACTTCCTTAGATTAGCGAGTTCAATCAAACAAACTCGTTTTATAGTATTACTATTTAAGTATAGATTACACGATTTCTCATGAAACATAATATTTTATTGTCCTTCCTAACACAAGTACATATATACAACTATAGATAAAATGGCGACGCATATAACATCAAAAGGTAGTTTACAATGTTAAATAAACCTCAATGGCCATTACTGATATCGATAACACAATCATTTTTATGCTAATCCTGTATATATTAGTATGATAGCATTATCAGTGACGCACGACGTACTTGTTAAGAATAGAAACTGGTTAGAGTTCCTTTGGTTCCCCATGGGTTCCATGGGTTCCCCCGTAGAAATATAGGAGGTTCCATGCCAGTTCTTCTCAGCCGTTGGTTCCTGTAGGACTAATATAACTGAACTTTAATAAACTTGACGATCGATATGTGCTTGTAATGGTCCCATGTAATATAGAATTCTTTGATTTTGATTTGGTAGACTGAAGCCTGTCGTGGCACAGTGGCACAAGCGTGTGTAGTCGGCGAAAGTGGGGACCGGAAATGCCTTAAAAGGAACTTGGTGTCTTAACACTATGTTTCTAGCGTGAGGCTAACTAAATAATATCTAACGGTGGATTTTTTAAAACAAAAAAAATTACGACGAAACTAGGTAGATATATATATTTTAAATGAAACAAATACACACATATATATATATATATATATATATATATATATATATATATATATATATATATATATATATATATATATATATATATATATATATATATATATATATAT
>DWMZ01006032.1:0-10561 GCA_018249855.1 Eueides tales michaeli | reverse complement strand
TATATATATATATATATATATATATATATATATATATATATATATATATATATATATATATATATATATATATATATATATATATATATATATATATATATATATATATATATATATTTAATCTTTTCACAAATCATGTGAATTGTTAGAGTGTGATATTTAAGGTTTTTTTTTGTTTCACGCTGTATCCCGCACATAGCACAATAGACAGAAGGAAGTGTTAATCTTAAGACTTCCGTTTCCTACTTACTACCAAATAAGACTATTTGATGTGTTTATAGTATTGTAGGAATTTTTAAAGAAGTTTCCAATAATATCGATTTAAACTTATTTTTTAAAAAAATAAAATTCTACAGATAGTTCCTTAATTACTTTATTTTGCACTAAATAGGTTGTGTTTGTTTTTAATTTCCGGTTTTATTGTTTTTTATTATATAATTATTGGTATAAATAAAATTTAATACTGACATATTTGATTTAAAAAAAAACAATATTATATACCTTAATTCTACTCTCAACATTTTAATATACAGACGGACAAAATTATCTATATTAATATTATTTTTTTGTTATACATATGTATATAAAAAAAGTAATCCCAATCATTATACACATAATTACAGTCTAATGATTTTTTAATAGCAACCAATCATAAAGCTAGTTGTACCAAAAAAAAATTCTATCAAAAAGTATTTAGTAATTCGCTGACAGTTAAACATCAGTGTCTGGACAAATGTCGTGAGTTGATCCTAGATTTGGTCTGAAATGGATAAATTTGTTAAAAGAGTGAAAGAGTGGAGTGGGTCGAAGCCTCCGACTCCTGAGCTGAGTAGAAGTCAGTATTCTCTGGTGTCTACTGGGGAATTGACTGCCGAAGCACTC
The DNA here is from genome assembly GCA_018249855.1 of Eueides tales michaeli. Lineage (NCBI taxonomy): Eukaryota > Metazoa > Arthropoda > Insecta > Lepidoptera > Nymphalidae > Eueides > Eueides tales. The sequence goes on along the minus strand of DWMZ01006032.1, from coordinate 9,679 downwards.
CAAGTATGGTTGAAGTTACCCAAGAAGATCAAGTACGATCCTGAATTGGAACCGTTCCAGAAGTGCTATGAAAAGGAAATTGGTGAGTTTTTTTTATTTATTTTCTCCTTTTTTTTCGCGTAATTTATGAACTATGTCATATTTTTGACTAACATGATATTTTCTTTTATTTATTTATATTAACGTTTTTATGTTTTTTTTTTAATTTAGGAAACGATAAGTCGATATGACTTCATTGTTTTCATTAAACTAATGTATATTTCAACATAAAAAATAGTCCCAGCTTCATTGTAATTGGTTCAGTTAATCTTGAGATATTTATTTCTACGTATTTCTGGAGGAATTCCCATAATTAGCAAGTAACGAGCTCATATCTAGGTATTGCAGTTTAAATTTGTTATTGGCTATTATAATAATGAGTATACAGAGTTGTCACCTTTAGTCAATATTAGAAGTCTGATACGTCGATAGCTGCATTTTTTTAATTTTTAGTATTATACTGTATCCCTCGCTTAGCTGGGTAGCCACTAGGTTCCTAGGTAGACACTAGGTTTCCCAAATTGGGAACCTAGTGTCTACCTAGAAACGAAGGATCTAAAGACACTAGGTTCCCAAATTGGGAACCTGGACTCTTTGATGGATGGATGGAACCCACAACCTGTCGCGTTTACAGTGTCACGCTTGTATCACTGCGCCATGAAAGGCTTTATGTGTACAAATCCCTATTATATATACATATATTGTATACATATACTAGTAACATTTTCGTTTATGGATCTCCGAATTGTTGCCATAGGTGTGAAGGCCGATATACTAGTATGTTTTGTAGGTACTTTATTATTAAGTACGATAATTTGTATGAACTTGAAGAAAAACCTTCCTCATCTATTTGGGCAGGTAGCTCTTAGACTATTATAAAAAGAGGCAGCTTTGTCATAACAACGTAGGCTGAGGCTACCTTGTGGTAAGACACTTCGTTCACCACGTTACGTTAATTCTCAATACATTGTCTATTGAAGGTAATCGTGGTTTTGGTGTGATATAAAGAAAACGAGCGAGACAGTACAAAAACGAGCGAGCACACTTTATAGATGTTGACATTAAAAAAAGGAACAGGCTACATATACACGGACAGGGGCAGCGACCCCCTGTCACATTACAGTTAATTAAAATGGTTGCGTTCCATTACATTCTAACATCTATTTCACCAGAGCGAGAAGACGTAAATGTAATTAGTCCAAATAACAATCGAAATACGCGATATATATATATATATATATATATATATATATATATATATATATATATATATATATACATATATATATATGTATGAGTCATATATTTTTCTCAAAAATTCTAGAAGATTAGTCGGTGTGTGGGAATAGAATGTCTAAATTCTAGATTCTCTTAGTCAAATCTGTTTACAGTGAAAAGCCAGGCAAAAATATATCTATTTCTGCCTATTAATAGATGTTAAACGAAAAAAAAAATAAAGAGTGTTTTCTTTCACTCTTATATACATATTATTCACTCAACAGGTTACTCTGTAGACATTTCTATATTGGGGTACAAGTTACTCTATAGACATTTCTATTTTGGGTATGATCCTTTCAAGTGACATGAGAATAGTGAAAATGCCATTGAATTAGCATTGAAAATATATGAAAATGTCTGACATGTCGTGGCGCATACAAAGGTACAAGTGTGTGACTGTAAGCGGAACAGGTTGTGGGTTCAATCCCCACTCAAAAACATAAAATATTAATTATTTTCAAATTAAATAATTAATGTTTTAATTTCTTCGCTCACTGGTAACAAGGCGAAGCACTACGCTGAGTTCCGCCACTTAACATGCAATGCCTCAAATTCAGTTAAAGTGGGGAATAAAGTAGAGTGTCTTAACACTAGCTTCCCAAGTTCCTTCTGCCTAAACTCTAATGTGCGGGATACAGCGTGGAACTGAAAAAAAAAATAAAAAAAAAACAAAACGCGTTATTCGAATTTAAAGGAAAGCTTTTAACAATGCTATAAATTACATTACGTTCGTGACAACGTTTATTTTATACAACAAATTTTTTTACCCGACTTTGTTTGACATTATAAGCATAATTTATAATTAACGGGGTTCATAAGCGATTTTTGTTTGTTCAGAGATAACTTTGAAATCTAGAGTGTTAACGTTCCCAACTTTCCGCCAAACTTGAAGCTATTTTGTGTTGAGTGGCGGAACTCATCGCCGCGCTTTGCCTTATTATCAGACGGAAGAAAAGAAAACATTAAATGTTTAAAGCGAAAATACTAAATATTTCATTTTCTCGAGTGAGAATCGAACCCACAGAATATCGTCTACAGTCACACACTTGTGCCGCTGCGCCACGAGATCATAAAAGCGCTTTTCCTTTTTATAAGGGTTCCGTATCCAAAGGGTAAAACGGGAACCTATTTACCGATACTTCCTTATCTTTCTGTCAGTCTGTCTGTCACTACACGTGTACCTCATGTACTGAGATAGTTAGAAATTTTCACAGATAAAGTATTCGTTTTGCTCTTATATCAAATATTTTAGTATTTGATATAACAGCAGAATAAAATATAACAGCATATAAGAACATACAAACAACACCTACATACAAAATGGTACACATTTTGTATGGGGGTGTTGTTTTTTTACCGTTTTTGTATATAATTAGAGGTTTCGCTTGCTCGAACTGTTTCTAAATTTTATAAATATATGAAAAAAATTAAAACGAAGCTACACTCAATATGATAATCATTTTAAAGCTTTTATTGTTTTTTTTAAAAAAAAACCATTGTATTATATTTCTCTCTATTCTATAAAATACTTTTTTGTTCTGTACGATTTTTTTGGGGGGGTGCCGGGGATTGGCGAGCGAAGCGAACAGGGAACAGAGCCCCCTAGTCTCTAATAAAAATATTCTGTCTTTTATAATATCTGTAAGAATATTTATAATCAATATCAACATTTTAAGATCATCAGCAGAGTAATTTAGACATCGTTCATCTTTGGCTCACTCTCCGCTCATTTTTCGAGGCATTGTCTGTTGAATGACGGAACTAAACGCCGCGTTCCGCTTCCTAAAGCTAAAAAACGGTCCTTATTTTGTAACTACTATTTCAAAACGATTTAAAAAACAAACAGATTAACAAATTATAATATTATATACATATGTCCTAAAATAAGTCAAAACTTTAGTACGTATTCGTGACAACCTTTATAATAATGTTAAAGTAATAAAAATGTGTGTCATTGTTAAGGTCAAATAAATATTTAGTTATTTTTACTATTTTTAAAGTGTTATTCCACACTTAGGAAAGAAATATACTAAATTTAAAAACGTATAAAAAATTTGAACGAAGCAGGAGAACGAATGGCTTAGTTGGTCAGAGCGCGTGGACGGATTCCAAGAGGCGCGGGTTCAAATCCTGCTTCGTTCAAATATTTATACGATTAGGAAAGAAAAATACTAAATTTAAAAACGTATAAAAATTTGGACGAAGCAGGATTTGAACCTGCGCCTCTTGAAAACCGTTCAAGCGCTCTGACCACTAAGCCATCCGTAATAACACTTTAAAAATAGTAAAAATATTTGTACGTTTTTGAATTTAGTAAATATTTAGTTATTATTAACTGTTTGATGTAATCCAATGTGTCATAAAGGTATTAAGTTCGATTCCCGTCTAAATGTATACCAAATATATGTATAAGCCTATTATGGCGCAGCGGCACAAGCGTGTAACTGTAAACGACAGGTGTGGATTCGAAGCCACACTCGACAAAATGAAATTATTGAATATTTTGATTTATTCGCTCTGGACGTACAACGTAAAGCGCGTTGAGTTTCGTCACTCAACACGCAATGCCTCAAATTCGGCGGAAAGTGGAGAACGTAAGGGAGTGTCTTATGAATAGGTTCCTAAGTTACCTCTGCCTACCATGTCATATGCGGGATACAGCGTGAAGGAAAAACACATAAAAAATCTAATATTTTCACTGTTTTTAAAGTGTTAATCCACACTCATATAAAATACAAAATTTTATATGTTTTTGAATAATTAAACTGTAGCTTCACGCTGTTTCCCGCATATGACAGGGTAGGCAGAGGGAATCTAGTGTTAAGACACTCCGTTCCACGTTCGTTCCCCATTTTCCGTCGAATTTGAGGCATTGCGTGTTTAACTAATCTTTAAACTAGCTATTACTTAAGCAAATACACAACATTGTTTACAAATAATCGTTACCTTGAATGAAATTTACATTGCACTGTGACTCAACGTTTGATGTAGTTTTTTCTTAACCGACTGGCATTAGTCTAAAAGAGGATGGTGTGTTTATTTCAAATACATAGATGCATTTGGGATTTGATTGTCTATTTTTTTTTTATTTTCACTCATATCTCGTATTTCTATCTTTCTTTCTTTTCTGCCTGCCTATCTAAAAGATAGCAGGGTAGGCAGAGGGAACCCTGGTTTCTGCCAAATTGAGGCAATATGTGTTGAGTGTACTACAGCCCGTAAGTACGTTTGCTTGAACTAAAAAAAAGATAACACTCTTCTACACTTCCTAAGGAACCTAAATGCCAATATCGGCACTCAGAGAAGTGATTATATTAAATTTATTTCCATGACTACGGTCTGGTAAGACGACGCGCGGCGTTGAGTTCCGTCTTTCATCAAAATAGCGAAAGGAGTGTTTCAACACTAGGATTCGTCTCCCTCTTCCATACAACTGGCTCGTTGGTATTACATAGTTTCACGCTGTATCCCGCATGTAACATGATAGACAGAAGGTACCACCACTTCTAAGATACAGGAATCCCCATTCGTTGTCGTGGGATTAGAACTTACAACCAACGACCTCAGTTAGTTACTATAAACATGTTTTTCTGTAGTACTTGTCCAAGAACAACTTATTCATATTACTTTTTTTTTCAGCTTCACGCTGTATCCCGCACATGATAGAGTAGGCAGAGGAAACTTGGTGACTTTGTTTTAAGACACTCCGTTCCGTTCCCAACTTTCCGCCGAACTTGTGACTTTTTGCCTTGTTACCAGAGCGAAGAAACGAAATGATCAAATTATTAATTTCATTTTCTCGAGTGGGGATCGAACTCGCAACCTGTCGTGATTACAGACGGACCTCTATTATAAGCCTATCGATGCAAGCCAATTATGGCTTAATTTTATTAATATTCCTTTATCATGAATGGCTGAAGGACGCTGTTTGTATAACATTTTAACCTTAAAGGCATAGATTTTTTTTTAGCTTCACGCTGTACCCCGCACATGACAGGGTAGGCAGAAGGAACCTGGGAACCTAGTGTTACGACACTTAGTTCCGTTTCCCATTTTCCACCGAATTTGACGCATTGCGTGTTGCGTGGCGGAACTCAACGCCGATTTTATTTCTTTTATAATTTTGTTATCATAACTTTACGGCGTTGAGTTCCCGCATTCAATACACAACGGCTCTTATTCTTCGCAATTTACCATCTAAATGTTTTGCTTATATCAATAGGAAAGAAATAAATATCATAGAAAAGGACGCAGGCTAAAACATTATTCAATTTATAAAAGCTCATACCGTTGCAAATAACTTGAATCCAGTTTAAACCGGTTGGAAATGCAAGTTGGCTTGCATCGATATACATATGACAGAGGCCTGTCGTGGCGCAGCCGCACAAGCGTGTGACTGTAAACGACAGGTAGTGGGTTCGATCCCCACTCGAGGAAATGAAATATTTTCAATTAACAACGCAAAGTGTAGAATATCACTCGAAATATGTATATAAAAATAATAAATATGTTTTATGTGAAATGATTATGCTGTATAATTGAACATAGAAGATAAATAAAACAGAAAGAAAATTTAATGAAATTAAGTCACTACAGTATGTAAGTGTTTATTTTTTATTATTTAAATAATAGTCACACATACATTCTAAGTACTTAAGTTAACTGAGGCTACCGGTTAAATCGGTCTCGATACGGCCAAAGTAATGTAATATGGTCTCCGTACCCTACAAACATATGATTTGAACTAGCGACACGTCCGCGGCTTCGCCCGCTTGAATTTCTCTATTTTATGTACTAATTTCAACTATTTTTTTTTGTTCTAATAACATTATCAATTTTGAGACAATATATGTTTAAGACATTGAAATTTTAAAATTTCAGGTAAATAAATAAAAATATTGTCAAAGTGAAAACTGCATTTAAATCCGGTTAGCCGTTTATGAGATTGGCGCGTAACAAACACACAGACAAACACACAAAAATTTTAATAAGCAAAATTTTAATAATGTAGGTACATATGTTTAATAAAATAGTGTAATTCAAGCGGGCAAAGCTGCGGGCGAGTCGCTAGTGTCACACATTAAATATCATATATTATATAAAAATACACTTTTATATAATATATATAATATAAATACATACATTTTATAATATATCATAAATATGCTATGATATTTCCTAGACTACTAAGTAACGTGCACCAGAGATTTAACGTTGTTTGGTTTTTGAGTATTTCGTAAATAATTTATTAAGCCTACAAAAATATGAGCTTCACGCTACATACCGCGCATGGCAGGGTAGGCATAGGGAACTTGGGAACCTAGAGTAAGAATCACTGTTCCCATTAAGTCACTGCCATTCCCCACTTTACAATCAAATATTTGAAAAAACGCAAAAAGAAATGATATTTCACTAACCATAGCGAAAAACAGTGACGAGCCATATTAAGCTTTTTTTTTAATATTTTAATCAAATCTTAGAGGGGCTAGAATTCCCTCTTCACGCTGTATTCCGCACTCTACCCTGTAATGTGCGTGATACGGCGTGAAAATAAAGAAAAATCTTTACACAAATTTTAGCCTACGTGTTATTCCAATGTATATGCTATATTATTTTAAAGTTTCATCCAAATTTGTTCAGTAGTTTTTACGTGATAATGGATGAAACATCCATTAATACAGTTTCAAATTAATAATATTAGTGCCTCTCACATTATAATGCACGACAGTATTCAATTCTAATTATAGACATTCCTCTTATAATATGTGCACTACATGTGTTTGGATGAGTATCAAAAGTAAGAAAAATAAAACATATATATATACAATATCTTGGTTTCATATTGGAATTTAGTTTCTTTTTTTTAGTGTAACGCTGTAGCTGGCTAGACAGAGGGTACTTGGGAACCCAGTGTTGAGATACTCCGTTCAGTTCCCCAAGCAGAGGGAACTTGGGAACCTAGTCTTAACACACGTCTTTCAGTACCTCAGTTTCCGCCGCATTTGAAACACTGCGTGTTGAGTGTTTGTTATCAGAGCGAAGAAATGAAAACATTAAATATTTCATTTCCTCGACTGGGGATCGAATCCACAACCTGTCGTTTACAGTCACACGCTTGCGCCGCTGCGCCACGACATGCCTCATTTATAATATATAGTTATAAAAAATTACGAAAGAAGCGAAATTTGTATCGGCACTTCTTGGATACTGTCCAAGAGCCTTAGCCAATAATGCAATATATTATTTTATTTATATCTTTCAGACGGAGAGTACAATATATGTGTGTATGTATTGTTATTGTTTGTTTTGGTGTTGCCCAATTTGGGCAGACATTGTATGTTCAGAGGCGTAACTTAACCCTGCCAATACTCCTTCGTATGGAATCGAACCCACAACCGTCGTGATTAAATTCAGATGATAGGTACAGATCGATGCGTTGACAACTTCCTTAAATCTTGCATAGATCAAGATAATTAGCTTCATGATGTATTCTGCACAGGGCAGGGTAGCCAGAGGGAACTTGGGAACCTAGTGTTAAGACACTCCGTTCCACATCACGTTCCCCATTATCCGTCGAATTTGAGGCATTGCGTGTTGAGTGGCGGAACTCAACGCCGCGCTTTGCCTTGTTACCAGAGCGAAGAAATGAAACATTAAATATTTTAAATTGAAAATATTAAATATTTAATTTTCTCGAGTGGGGATCGAACCCACAACCTGTCGGTTACAATCACATACTTGTGCCGCTGCGCCACGACAGGCCTAATATTAAAATATCTGAGTAAATAATGTTATGTCACTCAGTTCTCCGCATTAAGTCCCTAAAGTGAAGAAATTGTCAGTTTAATTTGTGAATCTTTCAAAATCCCAAAACACTAACGTCAGTGTCCCAACCTTTTTTTTTCAGCTTTACGCTGTACACCGCACTTGGCACGGTGGCAGAGGGAACTTAGAGGGAACCTATCCTGCGATACTTCATTCTATTCCCCACTTTTCGTTGAATATGAGACATTATATATTGAGTGTTCAAACTCGACGCAACGCATTGCCTTTCTACCAGAGCGAAGAAATAAAAATATTAAATATTTCATTTCCGTGTTTCGAGTAGGGATCGAACCCACAACCCTGCGTCACGACAGGCCTCTAGCATATGCCTGTACTTAACATTATGCATGCACTCACAAAATACCCACTTTAAAAAAAAAGTAAGTCGCTAAAACCACGCTGTATTACTAGTTAACGTTGTTTACAGAAAACTGGATTGAACTGGTTTTAAAATAGCTTTAAGCTCGTCCCATCGGAACGGGGTCACATGCGATCAAATGCAAGAAAAGAGAAGTGTTTATTATATTTTGTGTACCTGTGAATTTTTTCAGTTTTATGCCTTTATACGGCGTTGAGTTACGCTATAGTTACGCTAGTTAGGCGGAGAGCCTTAACACTAGGCTCTCTCGAACAAAGACTGATATTGATGGGAAAATCTTGATATGGGGAAAAAGTAAAACTGATTTTTGTCTTATTACATTAGAAGAAAAGCAGAGAAAATTGAGTGTTAAGACATTCCGTGGTCCGCTTTCTTCTCGAATTTAAGGCATAGCTAGTTGGGTGTCTCAATCAGACCTTAGATTATGTTTCGATTTTACTATTAATAGGTACCTATACTAGTGAAGCTTGTCGCTAGCGTGTGACTGTGAACGCGACAGGTCGTGGGTTCGATCTCCTCTCGGGAAAATAAAATATTTAATATTTTCATATCTTCGCTTTAGTAACAACGCAAAGCGCGGCGTTAAGTTCCGCCACTCAACACACAATGTCTTCAATTCAATGGAAAGCGGACAATTAAAGGGAGTGTCTCAAAAATAGGTTCCCAAACTTCCTATGCCATATCCGGGACACAATGTAACCTGAAATAAGGTATACTAGCAACCACAACTTCGTTAGCATCTACTTTAGGAGGCTGGTTATGTCCAATGCACATTCTACACTTTTTAAATAAATCTTGCTGGCAGATGGCCGGCAAAGGGAACCCGGTATCAAGATACTTCATCTTATGTGTTTTGGGTTTACACTATATCCTTGCGGGATATGACATGGTAGACAAAGGGAACTTAGTGACCCCAGTGTTAGGAGACTCCGTTCCAATTAATACTTTTGTTCCCCATTTTACTCCGAATATCAAAAAGAGAGTAATTATTATTAAACTTTTTTTATTTACTGATTTAAACTACTTTCTTTTTCTAATTGCATTATCAATTTTAAAGCAGCTAAAGATATAAAAAAAATGACATTGACATCGAACTTTATTTTAAATTTATTTTAAATTGATAAAATATTTTTTAAAACAAATACTAAATGTTTGAGT
>DWMZ01006031.1:0-10561 GCA_018249855.1 Eueides tales michaeli | reverse complement strand
AAGTGCTGCAAACACCGATGGCCCAACATCACAATTAACATGAATTTAAAACGCACGCCATAATATCCAAATTAATCGACTTACTTTAACAATTGGTGCCATACAAAGTGTGTTTTCCCACAAAAGAGAATATTTTTAAGTAAATGAACACACGAGATCAATCGGCACAAAAAGTAAATTGCTCAGTTATTCATTAAGCGTTAAGAACTGATGGATGTAGTACAATTGTAGGTGGTTTAATGTTATATCATAATAATATAATACTATGGAATAATTCTGATGTAGTTAGTAAATATATGTATACTGTAAATTATGTTAAAGAAACGAATATGCAAAGATAAACGTGAAGTATGTATATTGTACATACTTGTTTATCGAATTGTGGGTTCTATCCACACTCGAGGAGTCAATGTCTTTTTACACTAGGTTCCCAAGTACAGAGGGATCTGTATACACTGAATCCAAAAATCCAAACTCAATAAAAAGTATGACGCAGAATATAATGCTGCTAAAGTGGATACAATTTACTTTAAAATTAAGTTACAATTATCGAATATTATTACTAAAGAATGGACCTCTTAGACGTTTGCTTATTTTATTTAAAATATTTTCATTGTTTCGTACTAGAGTATAGAATATGATAGAAAAATATAAATAAATAGTAGATCTATACTATATTTTTATTATCATATTTTTAATCATTAAATATTATTTAAAGATCAATATAATAGATAATAATTATAACAAGCAATCACTATCTACTGACAGTCATACTCGGAGATGCCAATTAATATTTAATTTACATTAACTATATCATTAAAATGCTAACTGACGTCTCTGAGAGTGGTTGTCATTTTATTAGTTAACAATTATTAACTAGACTTAATATTTATGAATATTATATAAGTTCAGTAATATAATTGTCTGATTATATATAAAATAAATATTTTAAAATTCATTATTTATATATCGTTATTTACACATACTTTAAAGAAATATGAGATGACAAAGAAATTATAACGTACAGACGATATATAGAGTGCCTTATAAATGTTTCTCATTATATTCAATATTCGCCATTTTGTATTTGTAGATAGCCTTAGTTATGATGTAGTTATTTTATTCCGTTTTTGAAATTATATTTATATAGTTTTGTAAAGAAACGGAAATCGGTGTGTATTGTTTATTTATAAGATGTATGTCATTTTATATTTGTACTATTGTAGAGCAAAGTTGGGCAGTGTCCGGCTGTAGACGCGATGGTTGTGGGTTCGATCGCCACTTTTTTAATTTCTTTTTCTTGCCAGAGTGTATAAAGTGCGGCGTTGAGTTCCGCTACTGAACGTACAATTTGGGATCCAAAGAACTGAGTGCTTGTTCTAGTATTTCTCTTATACATCTAACGATTTTTTGGGTTGTGGCCTCCTTAATGTTAGGCTTCCTTAATTTCTTTGGCGTTTTTTTTAAATTTCTTTACTTGAGAAGATAATAATCACAAGTATGTACGCAGCTAACTTTATTGTGGCTACGACTCATCGACCGTACTGTGCACTTTGCCCTACAACAGTATTAAAGCCTATTCCAAAACATAAGACGGCTGTGTCATACAAATGTACTGTACATACGTGTACGTTTGTATGTATGTATGTATGTATGTATGTATGTGTGGGCCCAGGATGAGTGAGCTGCGTGTAGTTTGTGGTATATCTATTGTACATCACAAAGGTCAACACAATATTTTTGTATAAATACACGAATATTTGAAATGGGTCTTTTTTTATTTATAAATTTTACCCGTTTTTTTTTAATATTTCACAACTTTAAATGTTTTTCTAGCTTCACGTTGTATCCAGCACGTGGCAGAATGAGGGAACTTAGGAACCTAATGTACACTATTCCTTTTTCCATTTTCCACCAAATTTGAAACATTGCACGTTGAGCGGCGAAACTAACTGGGTCGAAGAAATGAAAATATTAAATATTTCATTTGAAAATATCAATATTTCATTTCCTCAAGTGAGGATCGAACCTACACCTACCTATCGCGTTTACGGTCACACACGACGAGCCCCACCACGACAGGCCTCGTCACTTTAAATATTGTTTATGTAACTGGATCGACTTATATATACATATTTAGTAAAGTAATTTGTGCCAAGCTTCTGTTACGTCTATGTATTGCCTTGCCTTTTCAATAGAATGTGTAATGAAGGATTAGTTAACCGTGTGTAGGACGTTTTAAAATATTTTGTTTTTATATACAAAAATACGTTTCGTGGGCGCGGGTGATATTTTTGAAGTATATATAACGTTTTAGGCGATCATTGCGGATGCGGTATTTATTGTAATTAAACAAATTAATTTTATAGGCAAATAATTGTAAATACTTATATGTTGTTTTTGTATTGATTTTTTTCTATCGAATACTTGTATCTATATTTTTTTCTTTACTTGCACTGTAAGTTATCAATTCGTGATAAATTTCAGAGCTGTAGGTCCTCGGAAAGTACCTTCTAGACTTTGTTTTCGCAGCGAATTTCTTAAAAATGCTACAAAAATTATAAATACTCGTATTTAACCTTTTGACTGCGTCGGTTAAGAAGCATTATCATTTCCGCGCATCAAGTGAGCAAAGATCTGAATATTAGCTATTAATATCAACTTGATATTTTCACACAATCTCATAGATCTCAGATAAATGGTCTTGACTTGGACTTGACTGCAAAGTGATCCTAATCTTTAAATAAAATGTTTTTTTACTTTTCGAGGTAAAATGTTAAAAACAAAGGAGAAATAGTACAGATGAAGTGATTTTGGTGTGTTGTGTTAACATACTTTTATTTAATATATATGAAGTAAAAAGCATATTCTATTGTTCACCATTTATTTTGAACACTAAAACACGACATATAGGATATTTAATTAATTCATAATATAATTAATTTATTTGGCTTCGGTATTATTAATATCTAACAGATCTTTATAATTTTAATATAAGTGTCTAACAGTATACAAGATATATTTAATTATATCACGCATTAATATTTACATTAGATTGACTTGAAACACGTTTTGTTCTTTTAGAAATAATATAATTAACTTTAATAGTTAGTAACAATTTAATACTTCATATAACCCTCATTCTTGATGAAATCCTTACATTTTTAACCCACTAGGCCATTACGTTCATAGTTTATATATATAAATACGTATTGTGCGCGTACGCTTTTATATAGAGTCTATATTATAGACTACCTCAGACACATCTTTTTTTATTAATTTTACATAAATCCATTACCTGGAAGTATCTTAAAATGAACATCATACATTTATGGGAAGATCCATAAATGTAAATAATATATGTATTTAAAGAATAGAAAAACAAATGTATTTACATTTTTCTAGTTTATAGCTGCAGAACATTCAATTAACTGTTATATTTTCTCTTATGAACCTATAGGTGGGACTGTGATTTGGTATAATAATATAAGGCGAAAATATTCTACTTCTTATTTTATAACATTTAAAATTTTGGTTAAATTGTATTGTTAAATATAGATTTTCTTAAATAAATCATGTACATTATAACTTTATTCTATACCATCCGTAGAGAGTTATCTATAAACAATTTATTATCTACATTTAATAAATAATAATAAAAGTAAACAAAAAAATAGCGCCAGCGCCAGTCATACAAATAAAAGATAATTAAAACTTAATATATAATGACTATTGAAGTTTAAAAATAATATTTACATTCGAGTAGTGATAGTGTCGCTATTTTCTTTGATTTCCTCTTTTCTCCTATCCTTATTTCTATTTCTGAAGAAGGAGCCGGTGGTGACTGAACGTAATCGGAAAGAACCCGGAGTGCCATTTGCTATAGAAGTCCTGGAACCGTTGGTTTCTTCTCGAATTTTCGGTGACCTGTCTCTGTTTGGTCTGGATCGGTAAGAGAAGCTTGCCGCTTTGAGTCTAGCGCTGATGCCTGTCACAAATGTTTGGAATATCTTTAGTAAATATTTATAGTGTAGTAAGTAATAGCAATACATTTTTTCGTCTTTAGCTAGCTATTCCATTTTTGTATTGAAAGTAAAGCTTATTTTAAAAAAAAAAAAATATGTATTTTATATTGTGCGGTGCTACTAGGAAGGCCTAAATGGGAGTGGGGTGGGTGTGGGAGTAGAAGTGGGTGTGGATGTGGGAGTGAGAGTCCCAGCTCTTTTATAGTTCTTAGCCCATGGAGTTTAAGAATAATTTAGAATACAAAAACTATTCCCTAATTTAGAGTAACATAAACAACAAAGATGAGTGCGAGTGAGTGAGTTATCGCTGGATGTGTACGTATTTGTGCGCTTACGAAAGTATTCGTAAATTCAAAATCGAGAGTACATGAAAAATTAACCGTACGAAAAGAACGCTCAGGCGTTCTAAAGAACGAACAGATGAACATGCTCTTTATAAATATGAGTTATTTCGTTCGGTACTATAATAAAACGAACACCTCTAGTACTGACTGGTCGGAGCGTTAGCATCGTGATTATGACATTATTTTGACCTTCCACATCAATGTCACTATCGTCACTTTCCTTGATTACGAAAAATGCTTGAAATACTAACATTTTACCATCTTCATCGACTACACTACATACTTCACTCATTAAACATGAGTATATATATATCACAAAAATTCTCTGTTCGGTTATGTTTAATTTGTTGAATTCGTAAGCACACTCACAAGGGCTCCGAATTATTAATACAGCTGACAGATGTTGGCGTGCTCACTAAATCGGGCCCAACGTTAGCAGTTTGGTTTAATAATTCGGAAAACAGTTTTATTGCCTATCCAATACAATTAGTATTTTAAGGCATTGTGTGTTGAATGAACATATTAAATATATCAATTCGTCAAGTGGAGATTAAACTCATAAGTAATAGCGATTGCAGTCGCACAACTCTTGTCCCCTGCGCTACAACATACTTATACAATAACTAATTAGCATTTGCTACTATACAATAGTTAACATTTTTTTGTTAGCTATTGTATAGTAGCAATGCTCTAATCAAAAAGCACGTGTATCTTCACCTTGGCGGCCGGCAACGCACCTGTAGCTCCCCTGTTGTTTCTTGTGATGGCCTTCAGTTCACCATCAGTGAACTGAAGGCTCGTTTAGAGTCCCTTTGTCTTTTCCATAAATAAAAATTTATTCAAAATCACGCCCAATCCTCAACTCACCCAGCTTAGTTCCAGCAAAAGGCTGTTCAGAAGCTCCATGCACGGCGGTGGGCGTGTGCGGCGCGGACATGCTGCTGACCACCGGCGGCGCCATGTCCGGCCGCCGCGCCACCATGCTGCTGGAGTAAGGTCGGATTGATTCTGTGCCGTTGCTGAAAGTAGTTCATGTTATAAATGTTACAATTAAAACTCGTTTTCCGTTAGAACGCGTTTTCCCTACTTACATTTAAAAGTAGAGAAACGTTTTTTAAGGTGAATTAGTTCAAACTAGGTTTTTTAAGCTCTACGCCCCTTATTCCTGTTCTTTTTTTCGCTTTTTGTTCTTTATGAGTTCAATACTATTATTTTTGTCAACATGTTTGATGTTGTATTTGACGGTATGGTATTTTAAAATGCATATTATTTTTACGTTCTAGTGTATTAATTTACCTAAGATATCTAATTAACAGAGTGTTTTATTTAAACATAAACGTTAAACTATTTATTTATTATGCTGCCGGTGGTCAGTAGCATGACTGTCGTGACTCAGTGGCACAAGCATGTGATAGTAACCGATGGGTTGTGGGTTCGATCCTCACTTGAGGAAATTAAATATTCAATATTTTCAATTTAAATATTCAATGTTTAATTTCTTCGCTTTGGTAACAAGGCAAGGCAAGGCGCGACGTTGAATTCCGCCACCCAACACGTATTTTTGCCTTTTTTACACAAATTTAAACTTATTAACACTAAACTAAAACTAACCCTGAAAAACTGTCAGCGGAAAGAGAATGAAAGAAAAAGGATTTGTTTCAGAGCCCATAGTTACCTACATTCCGTAATAAACAGCCGTTGAAAATATATCTTATCGAAATGCAAGCTCAAGAAGATTGAGGATTTAGGTTTATAATTGTGTATTACCCGCATTTGATAAAATTTGTCTTATTGCGTGCGTCAGAAAATAAGAGAGTAAATTGGTCCACGGAAAGCTAAGATACAGTGAAAGCCAAGGATCTATCGAAAGGGCCTAATCAAAATATAGATCAAGTTGGCTTCATGGATGCATGATAACGATATTACAAATAGGTGAAATGGTATTCGATTTGTCCAGTGTATGAAAAATCAGGCACTTCACTCCGGTATCAAACGGTCAACATGTAAAGCAAAGTTTGGTATAGGGCTGATAGCTTTGAGTTTGCCCCGTTTTCCACATTTCGATGAATTTTTGAGACATTGCATTTTGGGACATTATGCAGGATTTTTTCTTGTTACCAGAGTGTGAAAAAAATATTAAATATTTCATACCCCTGAGAGGGGATTGAATCTGCAAACGTCGCGTTTACAGTTAGAGAATGTACTATTGTCCTGACGCCACTAGACTAGATTGTAATGGTAGTAAGAAATGAACTTTCTAAATTTACTAAATTTAAAAACGTATAAAAAATTGAACGAAGCAGGATTTGAACCCGCGCCTCTTGGAATCCGTCCAAGCGCTCTGACCACTAAGCCATTCGTTCTCACCAAGCTCCATCGAAATTTTTATACGTTTGTTACAACTAAATTTTCCACTAAATTGTCTAAATTTTCCAATAGAAACAAAAATAATTTGATCTTATGTTAATCTCGATAGATATTATGCCGTAACTAATTTTTTTAAGCGTATTAATTAGGCATCCATATTGGGCACTTTTGTTAGAAACAAAAATTAAAACTGTGAAACAAACCGATTATAAACAAACGATGATTCTTTCTAATAAATATGACATAGATCTTAATTTGACTGGACTAAGAACAAATTATTAAAGTTTACAAAATTGCCCGATCTAGAATATATCCTATAAACTTACAACTTTACTGTCTACTTTACAAAGTCTTTGAATGAGAAAACAATGAAATGAAATAAAATATAGTTTATACCAAAGTAGCTTACCAAGTGTGCGTAAGTCGGTTGCGTGAATGCAAGTCTTTAGGGCGGCGGGCGCTGGGCGCGGTACCGGCGCGCATCGCTCTCCGCCCTTGCATGTTGCCGTCTAAAGCTGTGAAATGAGTAACACTTATAATCATATATATATTATTTCAGTGAATGAAATGTTGCGTAAAATTATTTAATGGAGCATATAAATCTATACTTTCCTTATGTAGCGTATAAATCCACAGTTTCACAGTTTTTATTTACAAAAATATAGATAATACTGACGACCATAAACAGTAGTGGATCACTATTATTTATAAATTGTTATTATAAAGCTGAAGCATCGGCACGTTTTCTCTGAAACCACTGGTTCAAAATGAAAACAGTTCCCTCTGCTTAGTAAAGTATGCAAATTCTATTATTTGTTATAGTTCACAGGTTACACTACATTAAATACTACATGAAAATTTAGATTTGCTTCAATTAAAATATTTCATTTTTCATTCATCCATGAGATCAATATTACTATATTTTATCTTAGAGAAAAGATGATGAAACGTTTAAGTAAGAAGGCCAGATTTTTTACACCAAAAAAGGGAGTGGCGTAGCGTAACATTTTGTATATTGTGTTTGTATTTGTGGTAAAAATCGAAAAATCAAGACAAATTCGCAAGTTAGACCTCACCTTGCGTAGGTGCATCCAATGGATGTGTATAAATGCGTTTCCTCGCTTGCAGCATGGTGTACACAAGCGCGGCCAGCGAGCGCGGCGGCGCCGGCGCGGGCAGCGGGCCGGCGCCGCGCGCGCGCACGCTCGTCACCCACCACGTCTCCATGCGCCCCTTGCCTTTCACTTCCACCGCGCCACGTGCTTCGAGGCCGTAGCCGCGGCGTTCTAGTACCTGTGTTAACAATAGAAATATATATCCTTTGCACTTTTATAATACAAATAATTAATATATCATTATTTTATTAATATTAACAGTATTGTGAGGCAACGTAGCATACACTCCCTAAAAATCGGCGGCATGTCGGGAGCGGAACGGAGTGTCTTAACACTAGATTCTCAAGTTCCCTCTACCTTCCTTTGTTAAGGGCGCAATACAGCGTGAAGTTAAAAATATATTATATCATGTTGATATTTTTACTATTTTTAAAGTGTTATTCGACATATATTATTATTAATACTAAATTTAAAAACGTATAAAAATTTGAACGAAGCAGGATTTGTCCAAGCGCTCTGACCACTAAGCCATTCGTTCTCTCCAAATTCCGTCGAAATTCTTATACGCTTGTTACAACCTATTGTCGTTAGCATCTCTGTAGGGAGATTTTTACAAATTTCCGCTACCCAAAGACAATTCGTAAGAATTATCGTTTGGCAAGAGAGAATGCTAGTTATTAAATATTTTTACTATTTTTAAAGTGTTATATATCTTAGGAAAGAAAAATACTAAATTTAAATACGTATAAAATTTTTAAGGAAGCAGGATTTGAACCCGCGCCTCTTGGAATCTGCGCGGCGCTCTGACCACTTTCAAGCCAATCTGCCAGCTTAGTGGTCAGAGCGCTTGGACAGATTCCAAGAGGCGCGGGTTCAAATCCTGCTTCTTTCAAATTTTTATACGTTTTTAAATTTAGTATCATGTTGATAATTGACATTTTAGTGACTATTTTGGATGATATATGATTGGCCCCGATTTCGGATTTAAGATTCCAATTTACACAAAATACGCTATATTGTATAGCTATCTACTCAAAGGGACGTCAGAAAATGTTTAATGAAGCGACATTATTAAATTGTGACCATACAGGTATAGCATGGCGAGTGTAAGGTGGAGGGAACCACTTGAATTAACGGTTCCTATTAATATTTTTATTAAATTTCACAAAAAATATAATTTAATTTCATAATCGAAAATATAAGAAGTAATAATTATGTACCACACCTGTTTCGTATATTTCGTAACTTGTATACGATCCATAGCCCCTGTAGACTCCATTCTCGATGCTTCGTTTACCGTGTTGCCCCATATATCATACACAGGCTTTCGAGCCCCAATGACACCTCCCACGAGAGGACCACAGCTTATACCTTAACAAAATTATATACAAATATGTACATTTTTTTTTAGTAATGTAAAAAACTATGTAAAAAAATATTTTATATGAAAAGAAAACTGACAGATCATTCTATTTTTCATTTCTGTACGACCATTTTTAAATTAAGTTTTTATAGTGAAAAAAAAACTTTTAATTAATCTCTTGATAATTATTTTCTTCTACAGTATATCTATAAGAATATAAATAAAACAAACGTATTTGATATCAATTATTTAAAGACAATGACAAGATATATAAGACTTACCTACTCGTAAACCAAATTTGTTAAAGCTGTGCTTGTTAATGTCTTCCAAGGCTTCTCGGATTGCAAACGCGTAGTCCACCAAAGCGCACAAATGGTCGCAGTCATCGTCCGCTGTCTGGTATAAAATTAACGTATTCAACATCAATAAAATTAATAAAAGTCACACATTTAACATCTTTGACATAATTCGGCGATTACGGCCTTGTGGACTCGAGTCTCGCCAAATAGTAATTTGTTTTCGTGAAGTTCTGCTATTTCGTTCCAATAAAATCGGTGAAACGTACAAATGTCACATGAAAAATAAACATATAGACTATTTATTGGGATCAATAGTTCATACTTCTGTATTTAAAAACTTTGTTTTCATTTCAGTTTATCGAGAATATATTTAATTAGTATTCTAATTAGTATATGATTTATCATATTTTAAATTAAATAATTAAAGATTTTAAAATGGAGACGGTTATTTGTATTAAATGAATGTATATTTTATCACTTCATTTTTGTTATAACAAAGATATGAGTTGTCGCTAAAGTTTTTATTGTTGTACCAAACGTTTTTTTTATTTATTTATCAGCTTCACGCTGTATCTCTCATATGGCAGGCACTGCTAAGAAACTCTGCTCTGTTCCCCACTTCCCACCGAATTCAAGACATTGCGTGTTGAGAGGCGGAACTCAACGCCGCGCTTTGCCTCGTTACCATAGCGAGGAAATGAAAATATTAAAATATTAAATATATCACTTTTTCGAGTGGGAATCGAACATTCAACCTGTGGTTTGTAGTCGCTTGTGTCTCTGCGCCACGACAAGCCAAGTTTTTTTATATTATATCTCATTGGCCTTGCAGTGGTAACCTAACGAGATGGTAGGGAAGTTCATCTCTAACTTACCGCTAAAAAAGCCAATAAGCTCTGAACGTTTTCAGAACTGCTTTTCTCTTTAGTTCTATTAAGTTAATATTTTAACATTAAATATCTGTATAAGAGAGTAAGTATCTAGTATCCTTTTCTCACCTTATGATTCGGATTAAGCCCAGACGCAGCCATATAAGTAGCGGCAATGG